>DWGJ01000141.1:0-42910 GCA_018246895.1 Aspitha aspitha aspitha | reverse complement strand
ATTCATTATTGCTTAATTATTTATTACTTAATTTTTACACTAAAATTGACTTATATTTATAATCGAAATAGAACCGTTTTTAGTATGGTTCGTAGGTACCATAGGTAGTAGGTATTGAACAAAAACAAGTTAAAAGTAAAACTCGAGAATATTACATTTAAAGCGACATGTTAATTTCTTAATTAACTCATTATCTTTTAAAACTATTAAAGTGCACCGCAGTTCAGAACCCGATGGTATGTTTGATATATCGATATGAACTGCCTGACTCATTTTGACTGATGAAATGAGAAACCCAAAACATTGTTTCTTTTTGTATTGTAAATATCTTTGTATGTACCATTTCCATTAAAAATTTCATTCTCAATAGTTCCTTTTGATTGTAACCAATTACGACAGGTTCGTACATTTTTAATGGGCACTCCAATTAGTGTGTGTTTTTATTAAATGTACATAATAAAATAAAAATGTTTTCATTTTCCGGTTTGCAAAGTGGATATCGGATTATGTTCTCATAAAGAGGTTCTCAATTTAATTCTCATGGTTGACAACTATTGTTTACATTGAGTAAAATCATATCATAATTCATAATAGGTATATAACGCTTAAGGAAAACATCGTAAGGAACTTGCAAGCCTTAGTATATGTTATTAAGTTTATAATGTTCTCTGAAGTGTTTAAAGGGCAGCATGGCAGTCTATGACATAAAAACCTGCTCACTATTAAAGGAAACCCGTGTGAAGCAGTTGAATATCAAATAAAAGTAACCAGCTCCCTAGTGCTGTAACACAAAACTACGGGCTCGCAATTTTCTTTTATTATCAACTTAAAATTTCTTAAAGTCATATGTCTGAAGTACTTTTACATGATAAAATTTTACGTTCTCTATTCATTTCATTTTGTATCTACTTTGAATTTGTTTACATACACTATTCATAGCGAACTAACACTCTAAGACGTGTAGACACGTAAGAAGCACTACTACATTTTCTACGAACGACCACTTTCTATGCTATCTTTTCAATTTTCAACATCTCATATGTAACGTTACGGATTTGTAAAGCCCTGTCAAGAATGTAAAGTAGTGACAAATTCTGTTGATTTTAAACTTGGTTTCGTAATCATTACCACGAATGTCGCTATGAAAAACTTAGTCATAAATTTAATTAGAATGGGCAGCGTCCTTTACGAATAGCCGTTTGAATGAATGAACTTCAGGAACACTGAAATGTGGGCCTTAAAAAAATATTGTCTATGTCGTTTAAAAGCGTATTAGCCAATTTAATGGTACAAACAACATAGCTGTGTACTAGTGTCCGAACAATCGTAAATGTAACATGCAAGGTGAAATAAAGTGCGTATAAGGTACTTGTTCTTCCGACTATGGTTGACGTATTACATACATATTATATGGTATCCCTTTTCCTTATATTATGGGGATTTTTAGTCTCTGCTGTAAAATGTGCTATTTTAATACGTCAACTAAACATATTCGATATAGCTCTTGATCTTCAGAACCACTTTCGTAAATTGTTAGTTGTCAATCAATTATAGTTCATAGCGTGTAGCTTGATCGTCTACGATGACTAAAATCCCTTATATCGCCCACCAAACCTAGAAACGGAAATAATTATATTAACTTACGGTTTACTTAACCCAGACTCGACTTCAGCTAAAATTATTTATGTAAACTTGTATTTAACGCCATTTGTATTGTACCCCGCTGTGAAATGTGTAATAGAAAGATGATAAATAGTTGTATTCCGCCTATATCCGCACTCAAAATTTATACGGCTATTTTTCTTTTGATATAATGGCGCCAGACTGCTTATCCGTGTACAAATCTACTTTTACTGTTTTTTTATTGTTCGCCATGGACTTATAAATATGTAACGAAATTACATCGTTATAAAAGTTACCAACGGTTTATCGGTACACTATTTGTGATACTTTAAGTAAAAGGGGGTGTTTCGAATGCTTTATTTAGTAACTATAAAATTTAGGTAAAAATAACATTCTAGGGCGAAAACGTGGGTCGTGTTTTTGTCAATATTTTGTTTTACCTTATGCTTTATTTAATTAAATAGTTACGATAGAAATAGAAGTTCAGGATTATGATTTATACAGACCATCGAAGAGAAAGAGAAAATATCTAGGAATTGTATAGTTAATTCATGACCGTTAGGATATTCCGATCTCTCCGTTACACAGTGATTTCTCTAATTATTGCGCGTGAACCGCACGTTCCCACACTGAATTGATTCCATTGAATACTTGTAACTACTCGGAGTTTCTCATCAGCCCATTGTAATCATATTTACGTGGGAATCCAATGTATCTACGGTCACGGGTAGAAAAACTGCATAGTTGTATCGCACGCCATGAATCAAGTATCTATGTATGTCATTCGTCGTTACTTACGCGATTCGTTGCAGTGTTTGAACACCGTGAAAGTCGAGATTTTTTTATGAATGCAAAATGTTTGTCTTGAATACGGATGATAAGTTTCAAACAACGCAATATTGAATCATCTACCAGTTTGTTAGTGAAGTTTTAATTGTTAACTCTAAGCGATATTTGGTTATAGTACATATGTATAAGTGGTCGTCAGAAAATTTTATTCAAAAGCACGGCACATTTGGATTGGATATATATGTGAAAATGTACTACGAACAGAAACATTACTACTAACTACTACATTTTCATGTATTTTTTACATTTTTAACCTAATTTTAATACATTGACTGGGTCAATTAGGAGACATGAATTTTAAACATTGCAAACGAGTAGAAAAATTTGTTTATCGGAGTTGCGGAATTTTAATTGTAATCCAAGGATCAGCAAACGCATTGGGAAGTCTAAAATATTTCCCAACTTGTGAAATAAACTTAACATAAGCATAACATTTACTATGTTCAAAATATCACACAGATTATGCGAATTGTGCATACTTAGAGGTAGGACTTGAGTTTTCATCCGATTTGGCACGTCAGCGCTTCGAAAATGTAGATTTTTCTCCTGCAACTGAGTTCTTGGTAAGGCATCGTGTTAGACTCTCTTATGCTTATGATTCCTTTAGCGAAAAGCAGCATTTTATCGCATATTCGTTGCAGATGGTACGTTGGCCACGAGTTGGCAGGCTTTATACACCTTAAAGAATTTTATGGAGAACTTTACTATGTGCATATTTTCTCAAGATTTTTTCTTCGCCATAATAGCGAGTGATATTTGATAAATATAATTTGCGTAAATTTATAAAGTGAGGTGTGTGTTACGATTTGAAATCCAGGTTTATGGAATCGGAAGCTAAAATTTAAAACGTTAGGGTGTCACAGTAGTGTTGCTACGAATTGGGCTAAAAAATAAAAGGAATGGGTACATATTTATACCTGTTGAATAGAGTTCGACCATTACGCTAACAAAAATATTAGTTTACGTTTCATGGTGACCCTGTTAAAATTGTATTCTTTAAATTTGAAGTAAATTCAGAGTACTGAAAATAAATTATTGTATTATGTATTTTTATTAAAAATTAGGTCAGCATGTGATAGTATTAATTAACTATATAATTTCTAGACAGCTATATAAGGTCGTATATCATTTTGTACTCAAGGCTTGGGAACCACGCAAAATATTCGCATGGAAAAATTGAGTGCATTGGTACCTACCTATGTTGCATTAGTTCATTTTAAAAATAACGGTGACACAATTAAATATAATGATAATAATATAATATTTTTTGAAACATCCTTATACACAGTACTGATAAACTACATATATACATACAATATAATACTCATATAGATATTTTTATTAGATTCAGGCACAGAACAAAGAAATGTCCTTATCGCACAAATGATTGTCTTGGAATCGAATCTGCGATCTCTGATTGAGCAGCCAGAATGTCTAATCACTAGACCAAGAACGCAGACAATTGTGAAATACATATGCTTTATTTGCATCATCGCACTGATAAAGGGGTGTAACGCTTACATAAAAGCAGCGTTTCGATAACACTTGCAAAATTTCATAGACTCGTGCAATATCCATACCATTTTATCACAGATACGTTTGTGTATATTTATTATATTCAAAATAAAACCAAAAAATTCGAGTCTCATTTCATTTGGTACTGTAATAGCTTGAAATTAAAGAACGGATATACACGGCTCATCTTATACATCAATATCAGCGCAAACGAAGTCGCAGGTAACAATTAGTTGTTGCAATTCAAAGATATCGGATTTCTCAAGTTTCTTATATTTTAAAAAGTTGCGCCACGTTTTATCAATGCATAAATTTATAATCAAGAAATATATATACGATTACCTCTTTGAAATAAAAATGTATCATTTCACGTTGATATTTATTCAGTAAATAGAAATTTACTCAAGAAAATAATTGTCACAGTCTTCACCCAACAGAGTTTATAAATAACTCTGCCGTAAAAGTATTTAATTGAAGTTGCAACTAGAAAATACCGATGCTTTTAATAAATATATCACTTAATAAATGGAGAATAAAATCCTAATTTGAAGCTTAAATAAACAAAATTTCAAGCTTACATAAGAGAGCAGCTTTTTTCTATTTGTGTTAAAATTTTAAATTTAATTCGCTGCTTGTATTTTTTTATATTGTATCTAATAGACGGTGAATAATTCTTATTGCACAACTCATTGATAGAAGAAAACAAAAGAACATTACCTTTTGTCGTAACAAATTTCTGCATTTATTATGGAAGTGCATCTTAGGGGTGGCTGATGGGTTCCTTGTCATTAGACCCTCTAGGGTCGGGTTTCTAGACCCTCATCACACTTTTACCTAGTCTTTTCTGCTTTTGTTTTCTTGTAAAATTGCAGCGTATCGTTAAATGTCAATGACCTAATGACGGTTCAATTAGCAATCCTGCTCCGGATTGGTTTTCTAGCCACTACCTCATAAGGTCATAACTAGTTATTATTTTGTTAACGAATCGTAATCTGCATACGTTCCTACAATTGATAGCATTTGAAATATATTGTTATACTTACTTTTCTATTAGATGTTTGAAAATAACGAGGTTTCAACCTTTTACAATAGTAATAATAATAATGAAATCTGCATCTTTCTATTTGCAGAACATAACAATAGCGTTATTATAACCACATTGTAACCCGAAACAAGTTTACAGAGACTCTGCTACCGCCAAATTTTGATTAAATGTAAACAAGCAAAGCCGCGGGCAGTGCCCGGTGAATGCGTTACACACGATTGTCCCTAGTTGTTCCAACTTACGTTACGTCTTTACTGAGCGTCTGGGGACGTCAAAGGACAAAGGGATAGCTTGAGGATGTTCAAGTATTACTCGTACGAGTATTCCTCTGTTCCTGCCTGTAATGAGATGCGCCGTCTTTATTCACATTCTTTGTAGTTCCAAATAAATCTTACTGGTTCAAGGGTTTTCTTTTAAAGCAATGCATTTTGTGTAAATAAAGTATTGTATTGTGTTTTCAAATACATTTTAATATTTAAAAAATTGTAATAAATCAGAATTAATTATATAACCAGTGTGTCTTTAATAATACCTAATTTTAATGGTGAGCAATCAAAAGTAGAATACATGTCTTCTTATGTTGTTATGTTGTCAATGTTGCAAGAAAGATATCTTTTTTGAATTAATTATATTTATTATTAATTACATATATTTTATAATTTTCTATATGCACTGTTTTGCATTGTTCAACCATTGGCATCGATAAATTTAACAATTTGTACTACGACGAATTAATGCAATTTATCCAAGAATAAGACTCGATTTGGTAATTTTTTTAACTAAAGATAAGTTTTGAGACAGTTTCCGAAAATCATAGATAAAGTCCTATTATTTAAAATCGTATTTTATATGTAGGTCATAAGAATACCCTTTGAGGTCTTTTGATCGATTATACCAGAAAATATATTTCTTAAACGTAACAAACATTCATTTTTATGTATATTAAGATTATAGCTTGAAAATACGACTGCGCCTAGCTCCACATCATTAAATACTCGCTCCGATCAAAGGCATAGAATAGACGATCTATTCGCGATAACAGCCTCATTAGTCACGAGTATTTGCTTATCGTTTGTCTTAAACATTTATTGATCGCTTGTTGGTAAATATGAGTCAATATGACTCACTGGGGTGCCCTACAGTCGAGCCGAATTTCCAGATTTATATGTAAAGGTTTTTTTTGTACCATTATCTTTAAATTACCTTTTCTTCCTCGTGGTTTTAGAGTTCTATATATACGGATAATTATCCGTTAAAAAGAGAACTTCTTTTTGCTTTATTTTGCTGATCATGTGTTAAATGTGAGCGGGTTTGTCGTTATATCCATCGGTTTGGTAAGAGACGCATTACGTGTGATACTGCTTGTTAAGTAAATTTATATATTTATGTTTTAACAGCTGTAACAACGACTTTTATTATAATACTCAATTTAAAACTTAGTGTATATCGAATATCGAATTAATATCACTTTAATTCATAATGATATTATGCAAATTGAACTGCTATCATTAATGCGCATTGACTTGTAGTTAATTGTCACTGTTTAAAATTCTATCGAGGAGCAGCAATCTAACGGACCAATGAGAAATAGAAATCGAGGTATACCTCACGACAGTCACGGTACTGACTCACCCATGTCTTTTTGCATCAATGCCAACAACAAAACATTCGATCCTCTCATTGCTAAACGAAACAGATTTCCTTATCACGCCATAGTAAGAACTGGTTTGGAGTAACAAGGCGTGACTTGACGTGAAATTATAATTCGGTCTCGACGTAATCGTCTTGCCGTTTGAATAAATAAGGCGTGTCGCAACGCAGCGACAGGCGCTGACGCCGCCTGCAAGTAGAATATGCAATGATACGCGCATCTACAGTTTTTCCATTGTTTTTGCGTTGAATGCAATTTTACGAGGATCCTGTCACTTAACATTCTATCCACGATCCAGTTCTGTCTGTCCACACTAGCTAATGTTGCATGTACCAAAGTTATTTTCAAAGATATTCTACTTTTGGATACTTCACTCCATTTTCTTAAGTTCATATCGCATATTACATAAGTATTTCCTTCAGTTGAAACCAAACATTCAACTCTTAAAAGCAAGTCAAAGATGTTTGCACAAGTGCGATGTCCAACCAGTGTTCAATATTAACAAAGACCGTAACAGTAAGTACGACTCATTGTTATTAATATGTTAAAGATATTAAATTAAAGAAAGAGTAGATTAGTAGAGATTTCGTATCTAGTACCTTGTTACTCGTATATAATACCCGTTCCATCAGTGGACCAATAAAAAAAGACGTGTGGCACTCGGAGACTGCCGCGGTAAAGCTATTGCGTAACATTATCAACTTATGTAATTATAATTATTTATTTTATTTATGCAGTATTTTTACCACCGCCACCACCATCACCATCACCTCCACCATCACCATCACCATCACCACCACCATCACCATCACCATCATTAAAGTATCATCGCTGTGCCCGTCGGAGTGGGGGGTGTTAGGTTTTTTCGTTACGGAATTTCTGAATTCGGTCTCCACGCTCAAGGCCCGCGATAAAGCTATACAATAGCTTAAAAAAGGTCGAACAACAACAACCTTTTTTAATAAAATCCTTAAAAACAGAAACAAAGATTTGTATATGCGTCTTCCACAACAAAAATATAAAATCGTCATGGAATTTATCGCGTACAGTAAATTTTACACTTCCGTTGGGAATGGCAATTTCGAGTACTCTAACTTTAGCAAAATTTCCTAAAGTATGAAGCTTATGCTGCGAATTTTGAACGATATATCGCGAAGTAATGTACAGAGTTCATAGTTTGCAATATTTAGTAATTTACGATCGCAATCAGTAAGCCAAGGCGTGGAGTAGGTACACGTTAGGTTCAAACTCAACGTTTTGAATGTTTGTACGTAACATGCGCTTTGAAAATAATGTTTTATTTTATACATTATTACGTAAAAGATTTGTGCTTTAGGTGCATTTCAATAGCAATAATTTTATTGTCTTATGTTTATAATGAAGTCTGCAAACCCGCACTGGTTCAGCGAGGTAGACTACCACTTCAAACTTCTACATAGTAGCACAATAATAAAATAAGGGTTACAATGTTATTATTATTATTAATTAATTAATAATCACTGGTAAAGTCTGCCACACTTTGAAATAAAGCAATTTTTATATTTATTTTTTTATTATAACCAGTGTTTTGGTCTATCTTGGTTACAAAACCTGACTCTCAAACCGGAACCGCAGGTTCAATTCCCAGTCAAAACAAACATTTGTGTGGAGTTCTACTCTAAAGTATTGATTTGAGTGCCAGAGATTCGAATTCCAAACTCCCGGAAGCAACACACTGGCATTTAAACTACTAGACTATCAAACATCGGACTAAAATAAAAAAATTACATATATGAACAACAAATTCATCGCATAACATCAATACGCAATCTCAATTAAATTATATAAACATGAATGTAGCATATTCAGCACAAAAGTAGCAACTCGCGTAATTCTGTGCGAAAACTGTTCAAGCGCCGTATTAGTCGATAGTTGGTAACGCTAGATAAACGTAGTGCAGTTAAAAATACATTAGGCTTGCATCACGGGTAATCTTTTAATGCTTCCTCGTATCGACAGTTACAGTTTGTTTAGTGAAACACATGTGCCACTGCCCTAAAATATTCCCCGCTAATGGGTAACCAGGGTTTACTCGTTTTACGTGCGTAAAAATGTTGTTACAACTTCCTGGTGTCAACAAAAATATAAAATTTGCTTTCTTAATATACGAAGTCGCTAAGGAACATGCCCTGCATCTGATGGTAAGTGGCAATCGATCATTATATTATTGGAATATTGCAATAACATTTTAAATAGTTCTTTCGTTAGAGTACACTAAAAATATTTTGAATAAACACTGCGACCCATTGAAGAAAGTTCGAGAAAAGAGAGCTTGTAGAGAAATGTTCGCGAAACTATCAAGCCTAGTTCTTTCTAGATCGGTATTTACAATTGAATGTAAAAAGCTTTTTCTATTTCTGCACTAGTATTTGAGAAAGTGCGCTTGTCCTTACAACTTTTCACGACCATAAACTTTCCACACAGTATTGGTTATAAAATGCGTCCATTATGGATTCTGTGCGTTGTCACCTTACTACGAAGTTTTATTAAACTACACTAATGGTAAAAATAACTATAAAGCGGTGGAATGATTTATATATTGATGAAGTTGACACGAAAATATATTTAATAAATAAATATTCATTTTTCACGATAATTCACGTTTTCTTTGTGAAGCTTATCTTGTCATTGAATTTTATGACGGGAACTGCAATTCTATGCAGAGATAGTTAATAAGACTGAATGGCTTTAATAAATGTTTAAATTTATTATTAATAAATGTTTAATTTGACTAATGTTTGACGCTTACACCATCCACTAATAAATGTTCAAGAAACGATATCTATCATTTTCACAGAAAATGTCATTACTCGAAGTGATAGAGAAAGGTGTTATTAACAATAAAATTGCTCGTAGATTTCAAATGCACTTAAATAGCTTTAGCTAGGTAATATTTCATTCATTCAGTAAGAATAGAAATGTATTACTGCCATTTATATATCTTTTCATTGCAAATGTAAAATGGGTAATGGTAACAGACGAAACAGAAAAAGTAGAAAAGGGGTGATTATGTTAGTGATTAATAATAAAAGACTCGATAGTAATATTGATTTTTAATAAAATAATGAAAATAAATCCGTTTTTCTGTGATACTTTTATCTATTGCAAAATCTCGTGTTTTGTTTGTAAAAATCTTCAATAATTTACGAAGGGCTTCTCAAACAGTAACGTTAAAGAATCCTTCACAAATATCCATAACAGTTCATTAAGTCCTAGAGATGAAACTAATAAGATTTATGTATTGAATAATTTAGCCATAAAAACATAAATAAATAAATAAGCCTAAATAAAAAATATATATATTGGCTTAATTAAGTGTGTTATCCGGTTGAAAGATTCAGATATTCTACGTCAAACACATCGAGTATTATTTATTTTACTCATTTGTTATTCTATATTCTATTTATTGTAAACGAGTACCATTCATCCATTTAGCAGTCACTGAACTGTCAATTCTAAGATCGGGTCTTTGGACATCTGTTCAGTGACTGTTAAGAGAAGTCGGTTGACGTACTGGCGAATAACATCATCACGAGTCTCCGCATCACGCGACGATAGCAATCAGGCGTGAATTTATAATGCGAATTAGCGATGACACGACATTTGTTGTACCAATTATGTGTAGTGAAATCCTTGACTCACTTGATCAGTACTACATCATTAATTCTTTATTTGCACTTGGCGACTATCTTTTCAAAAGGCTCTGAGAAGTTTCACGATGTATAGTTTCAGGAATTTCAGTATAAATTGCGTATGTTCTTTGCGGGAGGCTGGGCGGTGGATATTGCATCAGGGTATAGTAACAATAGCACAGTGATTCCGCGATTCGTATAAACCCTCCAAAATAAATAGGTTACGAATATAATTTGTCTCTTTCCTTTCTTTGCAACCCATTAATTAATCATGCTTATTGCTGGAATTGTTCTTAGGTGTTTAAAGTAATTAAATAATCATTTTTATCCAAGTTCACTTGTTTATGATGGATATAACGTGAAATCCCGTAATTATAAACACCAGTAGAACGACTTCATATACTTGGCTGCAATTTCACCATTCGGTGATAATGAAGCAACGTGTTCGAAATGGCGTTAATACATCAAATCAACATTCTCATTAGCATATGACGTAGCGCTGTGTGAATTGAAGTTACGACCCAATATGTCTGCATTAATTTATTAATCGTGCTTGTATTCAAGAAATGAATTTGGTTTGGCTAACCTTTTAAAGTACGGCAGCATTATCACACCTACGTTTGCACAGTACAAACCTTACATGCTTGGTTCTTAGTTTTAACAACGCATTTATTTAAATTAATAATAATAATTGGCAACAATTCCACGGCTATTTGTTTACAAATTGAGTATTGCTAAAATAAATATTTTTATCGCACCTCTACACAACAAACAAATCTAAACGTCACACAAAAGTTTGTCTTGGCAGGGAATCGAACTCACGTCCTCCGGTGTAGCAGTCAGGATATCTAATTATTAGACAAAGGGACCAGCTAGGTCTTCTCCATACCCGCTTGGTACATGTAACTAAAATAAATATTTGTCCAAAATCCTAATTTTATTTATATCATGTATATCTATTATATTAAAAATCATCGCAATATTATAAATTGAAATAAACGCTTTATTTCGTTGTTAACCAGGTAATGTATACTTAAAATTTTAAATCCCTCGTCTTTACCTCACCGGAGGGGATTACATAAAATATTTCCACGTGAGCAAACCCGGCGCCGGAGTCTTGTCGGCTTAGATATAAATATTTATCAGGAAAGTCGAGACCGCAGTGCAATGGTCCATAATCGTGGCGTAATCCGTAACTAGATATTCAAAATGTTCAACGCGGTTCATAAAAATGAACTAAAATGTTATATTTACAGAATTTATTACTCCTTACATAGTTAACCCATTTATTATAGCCAGTGGCTTTCCCTTCAATTTAAATCAAGTTGAACAGCACGCCTGCAACATCTATGCGTATGATACGTATACGTATTGCAATATATAATTTTTGACTTACATGACCTCTGCAAAAGCGTCTAGTCATAATATAGATCTAGTCTTTAGAACTTTAAATAAATGTTAGGTATTGCTATTATGAAGTTAGTGGAGCCTTTCGCTCGACTTTTGCGTAATTAGTATCCCATTACAGTATTCAGTTGCTTCGGTCCGCGTATAAATGCTCTTTGAGTCGGCACTGCGACATTTTTATACATATATCTTCTTGTTAAAGATGAAAATGCAAGAGTTTAACGAATTTTGCTTATGAAATATTCACGTAACTTATATTTTTTTGATCATGTTTTATGCTTCCACTGTTGAAATTAAGTCTTATCTTATGTTGAGACGGCTTACGGGCTTCGTCTACAACGCTAGTGAAGAAGATTGCAGACTTAACATAGAAGAAAATAATTGATTACTCTATGGTGTACAGGCTCTATTGAAAACCTTTTCATTATGACAGTGACAGAAGTCTGATTCACAGAAGTGGAACAATAAGAGTTGAATAAAAGAAAACAAAGGAAGATCAATGTCTGTTATAATAGTGTTTAGGAATAGCATTACACTAAATATACACCTATGAAATGTAATATGACGTCACGGTTCTAGCGATGGTGCAATAGAATAAAATTACACTTATTAGGGTTTCGCTTTGCAGCACACATGATTGTATACGAGCTACGAGTGCATAAGGAACGCTTTCCTCAGTAATAGAGGCTTTACGGACGTTCAACTTCTAAGCTTCATTTTTAACGTAAGAATAAACATATTGTGTTTCTACGTGTATATGACATTTTTTTCAAATTTTATAATAGATTAGCGTTTGACTGCGATACTTGATTGAAAGCGCATAAATATGTGTATCCCTAGAAAACACTAGTTTACCACGTCACATTACGTTTGCTGGTTGTAATATAAATAATTTTTGTGTAAATAATGTATGTTTAATATTCTGCGTATACACTACGAAATATTACAGTCGACGCATGCACGTCCTGCTTAGAATATGTCATCTGTTTATCGACACACAAGGTGATCCTTTTTGTATATGGCAGTGCTATTAGTGTATTCAACTAATTAAAACTACAATATGACATTGAAGTCACACAAAAGCTACAATTTAGTGTAATACAATTTCACAAGCAAATTATTCACAACATACGATACTGCATAAATTTCTCTCAGAAATGCAAAAATACTTCTGTACATATTTTTTATCGCAACCCCGACCAATAAATTCGTTTTTATTGTGCATTCCACACATTGTACATGTGTAATACATACATTTTACAACCCTAATCAGTATTTTATGAATAACATTCAACCGGATTATTTTCGGCATGCGCAACGCAAACGACCGGAATCAAAGGAAACATAAAACGAAAGTAAAACGTTGATTAAACCTACGCCATAAATTCTGTACATTAAAATAAAGTTAGCGCTGTAGGTCGCATGGTCCGAGCAGATATAAATTATAGTTTATTCGGTAGCTGTGTACGTTTTTCCGCGGCTGAATTTTCACTCTTAGTAGAGTTTAGTGTTGTGTAATTCGAATATATTAATTAAAGTGAGGTTATCCCGAACGCGAACTAGTTCATTAATGTCGGTCAGCTGTTTACTCGAGCTTGCCTAATTACTGTGGAGCTTCTACATTATTTCCAAGAAAGGTAAAAAATCATTTAACCCAAAGAACGAAAGAAAAATTTTTTTATATACATTTAAAAGTCTTCCTCCATTGTTGTTGGTTTATTAATTCAAAGCTAACATTAACTGGTATAACAATTCTTCCATTGTTATTCACAATAAAAATGATGAACTGTTGGTTGAACTATTTTCGATAGTTATAGCCTGTTATCTACGGAATAGGTGGTATTTTGTAGAAAACTAGCCTTTTCAAAATTATTGTTCAAATTGAAAAGTGTATAACTTTAAAAACCGAAGTTAACTGTGGAACTGCAGACGCGAACTAAAACGAGCTGATACTAGCGAACTATGATTCCCAACTCCAGTAGGATTGCGACCTTAATGAATGCTCTCATCAGTCGCGTATGCTGTACCTGCAACCGAACATTTTCGCTCTTTTAACGTGCGCTTGCCATACCTTCTGATGATACTAGTGGTAGGCTGGTCACACACGTGCGACATGAAAATGTAAAACTGCGTCTTTTTACAATTAAATTACCACGACCCTAGTTTATTTTTGTTTCCACCCCTTATATTGTCTAACTGCAGACATCTGCTGCAGAAACTACACTTGGCCAGCGTGGTATACCATGGCCTTAAAACCCCGTTCACTGTGAGAGAAGACGAGATTCCAGCTCTAGTTTATCTATAGTTCCTGAGGAAATGCAATTTGGACATTATAAAATTACATTCCTTACATTTGATTATTGATTATAATATATGACTATTTGGAAAATATGGAAATATTTTGTTTGCCAATAAGGGTTTTTATTTCCTTCATCCGGTGCCTTATCAGTTTCCGTCGACAATAATAATTATTGGTATTAAGCAACAGAAATTTTCGCCTGACTCATATGCTTCCGACTTCATTTAAATCACATAAGCGCAAATTAAGTCGGCCTAGCACTTTACAAGTGTGATCTGAAATATTAATGTTTCCTTGAAAATAAGCACGAAATCTCTGGAGTCGCGTTACAAAAATTTCTATGGAAAGTAACAAGTATGTCGTTTTCCTAATGCGAGCACGGCGTGCATTTCGATGTAACTTTCGCATGTTACGAATGCTTAACACGAAATATTATCGTGTATTTTAAAATAAAACGTACACACGTTTTCTTATTTACGATAGCTAAAAATATAGACGTATTATATGTATACCTACTAACAGCGGTATTACGATAAAAAAAGATGTTTTATTAATTCTCAATAAGAGTTTACTGCGTTATAAATCCGTTAATAATAAAATCCGTTAATCCGTTAATAACGTGAAAAGTACACTTATGCAAAGCCAATTATGGATTTAACATCATGAATGAATTTAATGAATGTTAATTGAATAGTAAACTAAATAGTTGTTATCAACAACATATTTACATTAAGAATGTATTTAACATTTTATCATTTTTAGTATGTTTTGTAAATACGAGTAGGTACGTATACCTGTGTATATACATTCATAGATAGCTTTTTCTTTACTGCTTAAAAGTATCCAACTAAAAGCGAATCATACATAGCTTTATATTATTTTATAGTTTAGTCCTTGGTTTATTTCGACCGCCATATGATTACTAAGTTCAATTCCAGTAATTGTCAGGATACATATTTCGCGTCCAACCCTTTACCGTATGAGGCGGTCACTAAAGTTATTTAGCTTGTCGTTTACTATAGGGCGGGTTATTGTAAAAGCCGCAAAGAGCCTTTCTATTCGCCACGCCAGGTGCAGTGGGGAAGAAAATGGAGAAATTTCATTTTATTTCTCTTACGAGTGGGCCGTTTGTGTCGCCGTTGAAAATATCATACTAAGCAGAGTGAGCTATGGAATTTGTGAGAAATTCCGGAGAGAAAGAAAAATGAGCTTTCCCGGTTAATGAGTTGACTAATTACCAGGCCGCGCCGTGTAAACGTATCTGTTAATTGTATATCCCTTCATATTAAGATTTTTCCAATTGTGTAACTTAAACTTGTTATTAGGTCTCAACCTTTAATTGCGTGAACATTACAATTTTCATTAACGTTTTGAGTTAAAGTTAAATTAAAATGCTTAACTTGTAGCATCGTATTATTTGGGTACTAATTATACTTATAGTAATGTAAAAAGTTTGTTCTAGTTATATCGAATACTCACAAGATAATAACATGCGTTTGTAGTGGTTAAGATTAAAACAATAGAAGTGCATTAGTGCTGTCCGTTTATAGCGTTGAAACTACAAGCACGCGGAAATAATCGCACACGACACGATCCATTTGCTTCACAAAACTGTCTTATTTCTGTCAATTATATAAGAACAGCCGAGCGGAGGCCATACCGGAAGAGTACGGTCCAAATCAACACAGCAGTTAATTCTATTCAAAACTATGCAGTAGCTGTCCGATTTGGCACTGACGACGCGATTTGGATGTGTGGCCCAACGTGTATTGTTTTTAAAGCACGTTAAGGGTGTTTATAGACAGTGCTTTATAACCGCGTGTATATACCTATCTAAATTTTAAATGTTCTAACAAATGCAAGAAATGCGTTCGCGTCTCCATTTTTTAATTATTTTATGGCTGCAACTATCTCATATAAACAAAAATAGAACAAGGTCTATATAAACTTCGTTACCTTAATTTAATTATGTCTATTATCTTCTTAGTAATGCCAATATCATCATCAATACGTTCATTAGTCTCATGTCAGAACAGGAACGCTTAAGGCCCAAGTGTAATAATAATATATTAAGCACTGTTTCATTACAGAAATAAATCAGTTTCGTTAAATATATAAAATGAAATTCACAATTTCACTTGCGTTTCTCCATGAAAATGTATCTAAAGTTTCTTACATTTAATAAATGGGCTTCATTAAAAAGCCTAGTTAGTAATGCTCCTTACGCGACGCGCCTATCTGTCTGCAAATGTGCTGCTGTGATTTAGTTCTACGTGTCTAATAATACTTTCGCTTGCGTTTATCGTTATTTCGTCACGGGACATTAATTTTGGAAAATACTTATGCAATGCCTTGAATATAGACTGGCTTAATTTTTCTTTCCTTCTATCGATATCCAATAGATTTTGAGAAAAATAAGTCTCTTGCTGTCTATTATCAGTTCATGCCTTTGATTTACTAATGAATATGATAAATTATACACATAAAGAATAAAGCAAATTGTTTTTAATCACACGTCTTATTGAAAACTATTGATTATATTATCGAATTTTTCCTTTGTAATTGTTGGTTTTAGCTTGATTTTGAGAAAAGTAGTTTTATCACAACTATCTTCACTTTATCTACCCTTAAATTTACAGAACTCTAGGTCAGAACAACATAAGTGCTGTGAGTATTTACAATGGCACAATTTTTCTCGTTCATTTTCCCACTGTTTCCGAACATTGATGTTATCTTTGTAATTTGCGAGCCTATTTTCATCTCGCCTTGCCGATTAGTCCCCGATTTGCCTTTGGCCAACCCGCTGTAATGATCGATTTTATCTCCGAGCCTACCTCTTACCTCCTTATAAAGGCAATTTTAAATAAATCCCATCGGATTCAGCAATTACGTTTGCCACATTTTTGGAGATAAGATTCTTCGAAGTAATCTTAATTCATAGTATAAATTGTTTCAATTTGATTTGATTAAAGAAAAACATAGGTATTATTTTTGATCCAAATACGAACGGGGTTAATTAATTTTCAGATGTGAATTCTGACATTGTTAAAATAACACCACGTAGTTGAGGGTTACAATGTGAATTTTCTTTCTATAAATAGCCATATCCCTCACAATGTGTATTTTTGTTCTATCTACGTCCATTATCTAGAAACTAAACAGAGCCATGTCCAGTATCTCAGTACAAATACTCGCAGAGATAACGCAATATTCCGAGAGCATACTCAATATTTTAGCATTGATTGTAAGGCTTAATTGCTTTAAGTTAATATTTTAACTTTATTAATATTTCCTCCATTATAATTTCTATCACGAAGTGTTTTAGGTACCACCGTGAACCTACCTGTTGCAAGACGAATAACACACAACATACATATCGTATACTTGAAATAAAAAGTAATAGATAGATGGACTAAATATTTGTAAAAATACGGTAGTAGTTATTGAGTTACGAAAATATGCTAATAAAGATTTTGAAAGCAATTGATACTAATTTTACATACTTTTAAGAACAATTTTTTTACAATAGGTACATATCTATCAAATGGAGCGGCAAAATCTACAAAATTGACAATAAAAACACGTATTGTACTTCACTGAATAGTAATGAATGCCTGAAGCGATTATGTGTGCGCTCGGCAGCAATGATAGTCTATTGATTTACCTTCTATCTCGTTACCAAGAAATGCATTATGTCGCGTCATGTCGATTACATCATGTCACTGTCCCGAGCGATGTCACTTCAGCTTTGTTTTCTGTTAATTATAATTATGGCAAAGGTACAATGGCACTTATTGAGAACAGTGGGTATTGAAGGATAGATGAAATATGTTCATATTCTAAACAATTCATTAAGGTGTTCTTGTAATAGATACATCAAAGTGATATAAGAAATATAGATGATTTTAATAGAATAGGTTTTTGATAAAGATACATGCAGTACTTTATTGAACTGCTTCAGAGGTAAATTGGGGTTAGTAAAATACACTAACATACACACCTAACATATTTTTCCACTCGATTTATCGCAGCATTTATTTTTTGAACTCTTTCATTTCTGTGAAAATTTAAAAGTTTGGCGAAAGCTCTTTCATCCCATAAATAGTCTATCGCTGAGACAAAATTGTTTCCCAAAACATTCCTACCTGTAGGTACTCTTAGAATCCGTTGGGCGCATTCAGAACTTATTTCAACGAAATTGACCGCTTTTGAACACGTTCCAAATATTCGCTGTGCAGATTTCGTTATTTATTGTAATATTTTCGATTCACTCGTACCAACATTTTTGGGATAGTTATACAAATTTGGCACGTTAGAGTGTTTGCTGGAAGGACATAGCCAGATGTGCTGAACCAATGTTCCTTTTTTATTTTAGATGAGCTGTCGTATCAACGTTATCCTTATGTTGTCAATTTCAAATGCCATATCTCCACGCGTTTTAAACTTAACTAAGATATTAGTTAGGAACGTTGTGATATTTATCCATAATAAATTTCTTTTAGATGGTTTACTTTTCACGTACGAGTTCCACTCCCATCTTTCATGGCTGGAGTTTGGTTAAAATTCAATGTAACTACATAGAATGTATCTACCGCATAGGTACGGTAAACATTAAATTGAAATATTTTCATACTTATCTTACGAACCCGAGCAAACGTTATATAGTCCTTTGTTGAGATGTTTTATAGTAGTGCCAATATCTCTCTAGATAAATTCCCCTTGCACCTTTATTTCTTCGATTTATTCATGTCCCCGCATAAATTGCGTTCCGATAAAGGAACTTCCATACATATATACTCATATATCTACAATTTTACATCAGCATAGTTTCTTCCTTTCAGAATTATAAAATAAATGCAAGAAAGAGATATTCCTATACGAACCCTTCTGTAAAGTGGACTAAAATTTTTGACTTTAGTGTTTTACTATTTCTCTTACTACTACTACTAGTTTTCTTATATATTTCTCGTTACTTATGAATTTACCACATAGAATATTTCTGACCCAATTCTTTATATGAAACATAAAATATGCTCAAAACAAATGCAGGTTGATAAGAGTTCGAAATAGTTTGTATAGTTATCACATTGGAAAATACTTCTATTTAATACAATTTTCTATGTTACAGGTATTTTGGGACAAGAAACAATCTTCTGTAAGAGATGGCGAAACTTTCAAAGTAAGAGAAAATTTCGCAATTAGCCTGAAAGAGACATTGGATTTTAAACATTCATAAGTTTTGAATATTTTTCTTTCTCACAAATACATTACCTAAATACCTACCCATAAGTAAAGGATTAAGGCGGAATATCATTAAAGTTACACTCGTATTAGATCAAAATAACATCATTGGAAACAAATAAAGAAAGAGTGTTACGCCTCTTTTACGATTATTTTTGGTGACGTGAACGGTGACGAAAAGTGTCGGAAAAACTAAAGCTCACGTAATATTTGCATTTACTTTTAAGTAGCTAGCAAACGAAATGCAGAGATATGTATGTTAATAACTATTGAGATATATGTATTTCATTACAAAAGTATATTAAGCACTCTAAAATAACTGTTGATGAAAATAATCCAGCCTAAACCCAAATCAAGTTCATAGGTGCCTTTCGTGTTTCGTAATTAAGCGCAAAAATTAAGCGTAGAATTGCTGCAATATGCCCACCGTTTATTCATGTCAGTCGTCTTTCGCTATGTACTGACGTAATGAAAAGTGTAAATCGGATAATAAAACAGTAGTAAATACGAGTGTTTTATGAAAAGGCGTCCTTTCTTGTTTGGCAACGTAACCGCTGTTTTGTCGGGTCGAGGATTTTTTTTCGTTTTGCGCCGCGGTCTTTCATTCAGCGTTCGCTCGGCACTGCATTTTTCATTTGAGAGCTGAAAACTCGCTTCTCGTCGTGATGCCGGGAATATTGTCTTCGCTCAATACTTAAAAGTTTTGCGGACAATGCGTTTCTTTCGACATGCAATTTGCCAGATATGATCGGAAGCAAAGAGTGATTGTGAAAATAATACTGCCTTTTAGAACTTTCGCAGCTGTGTTTCTTTTTTTTCTCTTCGACCGTAACTTAACAACAAAACTAAAACTCCTTTCGTTACTTGTTTCTCAGGCTTCAAAACCATAAATCGATAAGCGTGGCATATGGCATCTACAAAATGCAATCCATCAAGGCCAGTTAGTCGTAAAATTACCAAATGACTCATACTGCTTGGCGCTAGAATGACCTAGTTACGGTTCAGGATCACAATCTACGAGTACCATCATCATCAATTTATATTCTATATGTTTATAAATCATATAGTGTAATCACACGCTCGACTAAATCCGCGCTTCGCTTGAAACAATCAATATGTCGATTGTTAACGCGTGTCGACAGCAATTTTTTGTCGCAAAACAATTTTTTGCTCACTTATCCTCTCGCGAGTTATGAGCATCGTGTCAAATGGTACGAGAAATAACAATTTTCATATTGAAATTTCACAGGCTCTTTCCCCGATAGATTTGTTACATAAACATTTGGTTTTACGCAGTGATGTTTACTTGTCATATATTACGTTTACAAGTTCGTCATCGCGGAAATTAATGGTATCCGAGCGGTTAATTGATTGACAGATTGACGGATGAACGCTCCATTTCTTCGGATGAGATGTACAAACAAATCTGCCCCTCTAATAATAAAACCGTAATACTTTTCCTGTCATTAAGTGTTGTTAATCTGTTAGACATGCATTGACTAAATCCGTCGCTATCAGTCGTGACTTTTGGAGGTGACCTTTTTTTCTATTGTACTAACATTTTCCAAAGCCGCCACTAAAAGTCCCTCATTGTTTTAATAACGCGCCATTGTGTGAAATACTTCTAAGATATCTTATAGTCTTAGTACCTGCAATTTACTATCCACTCGTTTTATATCTCACAGACTATAAGCGATGTTATTAACATTTGCGTTCTAAAAGCTCACCTTAATGCCCGGAGCTCTTTGCGAAAGGTCTGAACGTTGACTTTGTACCAAACGTGACCCAGGTCGAATGTAGGTCTTTTTAAAATTTGAACACCTTTGAAGTCAAAAGGAGCTGGGCGCTTGGTCAAAATGAAATGTGTGTCATGTGCAAATGCTTTTGCATATTTTTGCAGATAATGTTTATTGTAATAAATATTCAATTATGGATAAAATGAATTATAAAAACATCTGCAGTACATAATTAATTTGTAAACGATTTATGTAGGACTAACTTCTAATTCCTAATTCGTTAGTTCCTGTTTTTGATTACTATGTAAATTCAAGCATTTCCTGCCTTGACCTTTACTCTGTAAACTAAAAAGTAACAATACTATTAAATGTTAGCTTAAATAGACGTTTTTATTTTTACAGCCGAACTCATAACTACTAAGGATCGGCTGATTTTGTATAAATGTGTCTACAACAAAAGTGGCTTTAAAATGCATTTTCTACGTACTGTCATATGAAATGTATCAACGTTTCTTTCTTAGATAATATAATAAAACTACTCCAATCATGAAAGATCGGAGGTTTTGACTTTCGTAAGTCGAGCGTACGGGACAAGTAGATGAAGCCGAGAAAACTCAAGTGCTTGTAGTTGAGCGAACGACGCACTAATTGACGACGTCATCAAGCTCCCAGCTCCAAGCGCCGACAAACTTGGCGCTTTCAAATTCCAATTTTAAACTGGCTATACGATAGGCACTGCGGCCAACTTCTATAACAATATTACAAAAGTTATTGATGCTTTGCCGTACAAGTTTCCTAGTGTATGTACTGGAACTTTGGCGAGTATCCCAAAAGTAATACTGATACATTTAATTGCGTGAATAGTTTCCATATTATGCAGAATATTAATAACATCATTCTAAGTTCTTATACGGTCCGCATGTCCTGTAAAATTAATATTTAATTTGGATACGCACCTAATCATAGTTCATCAGTAATTTATGCAGAAAGAGTAAATGCCAGGAAACTTCCGATAAATATGTAACTTACGATTCTTGAAAGTCCGTAACTAAGAAAGTAGAAATAATAGTTTATATAAATTCGTCCTGTATTTCTTTTCCCATAGATATTGTTTGGGCGGGCGGCGTCAGTGGGGTCAACGGCCTCGCTAATAACTTCCGCCTACTACCTGGAGTCGGTCGTTAGCAAGACTTTAGCCTGCCTGTAATAAAAGGCTTTTACCTGACTTTAGATTTGATGACCCATAATTACGAAAGCACGAAGCGAAAGATTTGCGGTTCTAAAGTTCTAAAAACATTTGCTTCGAAGACGATAACAATTATAATACAATTGCTGTAATTAAAATCCAAATTGTCCCAAATAGCTTATTTACCTAATATCTATGTTTGATACGAAATTTATTCATAGAAGTACAGTAATAAAATATATTCTTTTATTTTTCAAGCCACTTTTTCACTGTTGGACATGAGTCTCTTTCCATAATGAAAAGGTTTAAAGTCATACTTTACCATGCTGGTTGAGTGCGGGGTAGCAAACATCACACATTACCATTATGTCTAAGGAGTAATAACGCACGTAAAAAATCATAGGTGCGTGCCAGGATTTGAACCCAGCCACCCCGGAGTGCGACGTTGAATTTCCAATCACTAGGCTAACACTGCGAAATTTACGAAGTACCTTTCTACCTTATAGCATGTGATTTTGTATTCACATCACAATATTTTTTTTGTTCACTTTAACAAAACAAAAGACATCAATCTATCGCCAACAACGATCTTGTGAACATACAAAGAAATTGCCTGAAGCAAGAACATCACTAGAAATAACATACGAGTATCAAGAAATGACAAAACCTTTATTAATACTCGACCTTCAAAGGGCAAAGATCTGTCTTTATAAAGCCAATATCATGTGACGTTACTTTGAGGATTAAATACCGAACGTATCCATTACTACAGTGAAATAAAAATATTAATTATTCTTGTTACTGTTTTTAACCTTTCCATTACTAATTTATAAATAGTAGTTATAACTCTAGTGACAAAAGAGAGTTTTTTAAAGCCAATTTTTTATGTCATAAGTGAAACATTCTTGAAAGAAATATTTCTGTATAAAGTACCTACGTAATGTCAAAAAGCTACATATAAAGGTTGAGTGCACAGTAAGTTACTTAAGGTTTACTCGGATTTTGTTATCCACTAAAAACAAAATAAGTAAAAAAAGTAAATTGAAATTCGAAATATGTAATTTCAAATTTGAAGTTTCTTTTTATTGTTGTGCTTGCTAAAACAACTAACTTTCACTGATTGTTGAAACTTTGGTCCAAGCTTAATACTAGTGAAGGATTTAAATTTACTTGCGTTTTCAGAAAATGAACTTTAGCTCCGTTCTATTCTATTCCCATTTCCATCATTTCTGTAAAGTGGGTATGTTTCACTGAAATTAACATTTGTCGTTATTTTTCCAAATGTGAAATGATATCGGCTGGGGTTGTTTACTACGCACATTTACTCGACACGTTTGCTTGTACTAAATCAGCTTAATATTGCACTTGTAATGAAGCCAGCGCTTGATTGAATCTATTGTCAATCGAAGGCTCGAATGCAATCTCACGTCCTAGTTCACAGTACCGGCGGCAGCGCCTCGAGCAATGTGATGCAGATTATTCGAACACACGATACAAAAGTTTATTGAATTTCCAACAACATAGTATATTATTGTCTACAATTTTTAGTTGTGTTGCGAAATTATATTGAATATTTCGAACTGAAAAATCCTTGGAGATTGTTTAAAACGTACAACTGCAAACAATCTACTTTACGGTACATAACTGGCTTTTACGATGCTTAGAGCTATAATTATACGAGTAAGTTCGTTACAGTTCATTTTGAGCAATTAAAGTCGCTGAACTTGCAAAATAAACAATTAAGGTGAATGTCGTAATGACACGTTCGACCGGTGAATGTGTTTGAAGGTTTATTGTATAAATTTCTAAAAATGATACTTATTGAGTTTCTTACCCTAGTTTTACTTATATGCACACATATGACAGAAATAGACACAGTTATTTATTATTATTACATATTATTGGAACTGATAGTTAAAGGGATCATTTAAATATAGGCCCGGCCGGAAATCAAGTCGCATTACACGCTGAAGAAGGAAGGTTCAGCCGCTCCCATTATGATGGGACTCCTTACTTTTGTATAGTTCAGTACAGGCGTAGTTTTTATTACTACGCATATACGTGCAGTATTTAGAATGAACTGCCATTTGAGTTATTTTCCTGTTCGTTATATAGCTACCCTTTTAAAATAATGCGTTCACATTCACAATTCGATTAGATCGCTTACCGTTAGAAAAGATATCAGTCTTTTTACTGCAAAAAACGAACATCTTCGACTTTATTCTTCCACGATGTAATTCCGGTCGCACGTTTCCCAATTAAGTTACAACGTTGCGTTTGGCAAGCTGCCTACTTAATCCGAGTCTAGCATATCAACTTGACTAGTCTTGCGATTATCTTATGCTAATCTTTCATGAGCGATGTGACTGTTATTTCCAGCGCATTTGTACTGTTAATACCACCGTAATTACCTTAAAAGTTAGTGAACAGCGAAAATAAGTTTGCACGATGAACGATGCGTCTGTGATTGAACTCAATCACCACTTTAATCCTCTTCAATATGGATCCTGCTTCTATTCGAATCAGTATCATTAACCGTATTGTCGTTCTACAGTCTAGTTACACACGGATCTCCTTCAGAATAATAATAAGGCTAATCTGCCACTCAACGATGAAAATGATACAGAGCCGTCTTTGGTGTAAAGATTTCGACACTATATTTTTTGCCATTATTACTAAGATTCTTCACAAATTTTCAAACCGCGGACTGCACGGATTGTAGAACGATACAGTTCAAAATATCCTTTTTGTAAAAAAATTACGATGAACGTATTATCTCCTCACTTCACAAGAATAAACATACCTATTGTAATAATGGCAATCTGGTATCCGAGCTTTGGAATCAAATTTACTGGGTTTAGTTTGGCGTGCTGCCTACATAATCAGGGTTTAACGTTTAGCTCTGGTCTGACCACATCGCCCGAACACTAGTAGAATACTCATATTAAGATATCTGCTTATCACTGCATCAACGACATGGCGCTCTGTGCCATCTTTTCGTATACATCAAGCATCGCAAGCATTTTTTCACATTAATACCAATATTTTACTTTCATTATTTTTATTCTACCTATATTAAGAATTAATTTTTTTACTTTACTTTTTACTTTTTAGTTCGATGTGCTATAGAACCATGTTTTTTTAACTATATTTATACAAATGAATTTCCATTTATGTGTTACACGTACATACTAACTCAACGTGCAGAAAATCCTAGAAAATGAACAGTCATATTCGTTTGTATGACGTGTTAGTAATTGCCAGAAGAATGGACGAACGACACGTGAATAGAATGTAAACAAAAAATAATTACATTAGTGTCTATAATTGGTAATTTGTAATTGTCAAGCGGTATCGTTCAACGATGCTATCTGCTATCTCTTCATTCCATAGCTCTCTATCGGCCATTACAATTTCAAATTAACACTTTATCACCATTAGCAATACGCTGCTGGATCGTATTATGCGTGTAAGAAACAATAGAACACACCTTGGTGAACAACTGAACAGTGCTTGAATGGTATTATTTTGTAATTATGTGCTTGTGTTTTGTTCTTAGTCGGAAATCTATTATGTACTACGCCTTCAATAAATTGCCAAAACGCGTCGTCACTTCCATTTGTGTGCTTGTAACGTTTTGCGTAAAAGCATTCAAATAACAGTAATTCAGTCACCTGATTACATTTTGAAAATATGTAGCTGATATTGCTGTGGAGGGTAATTAAAGCTAATTCTAAATTAGTCTTAGATTTAATATGAGCTTGTCTAGATAATTATGCAGGAGCTAAAAAATGTAAGACCTTCGATTTTTTAATGAGAAATTTAATTCCAATCATCACTATGCATGTATGCATATCTTGCATTACTGTATTGATGCATAATTCTAAACTGTGTACTTTAAATCCTACTCTCCTACTCCGTAAATAATACTACAATTCGGGCTCCCTACCAAGCGGTCTCTGCATTTTTCTTTAAATAATTATTTCTTACAATTAGAAATTAATTGTATTTGACAATTGACAGTGTTCATACTAAGCAATCGTAGAAGTGTCGTAACACAAACATAATAGCTTATCTATTACCCACGAGATAGCCTTAGTAAAGAACACCAAAACTTCCAAGAACGTAGCCTCATTTTCACGACCAAACGTTACACACAATACACTTATCTTTTACTAAAGTGTGTCATATAACTGTATATGACGTGACCTGTCGATGTACGAGTATGTCGATGCGTCGTGCAGCTGCGGCCTGGGTGTGCGCTATGCGTCGTTTTTTGGCAATTTTCGTACAGATTAGTCCGACATCTACCACGTACTCTGCAGCTGGTCGCGATGAAATCTTTCAAATTCAAATTCAAATATTTATTTGTCAATAAGGTTGTTTAGGTGTTACATACTCATTATCATCTTGATCATAGCAAGTAAATGGTAGGTGAATACTAAAATTTTGCATGGGCTACCATCCTGAAGAACTTTTGGCTCTTCTACTCAAAATCGTTATATAGACTCGTCTATTAGAGTTATTTTTGAACGAATATTTCTCTTATGTAGTATAGTAGTAAAGCGCCTCCCCAAATTCCACATCTCGCGCTAATGGATATGATGAGTTGCGAGCCACGTCGCCGTTACTACGGTTTTAATCTTCACCATATTATTCTCAAAGTAATTCACAACAGTAAAATAAACATCTCGACAGCCTTGCTACATTTGTAAACGATCGCATTATCAAATGATAGCTATTCACATGTACATAATTTCACTTCGTTTCCACGAGCTACTATCTTCTTCTCTTAATTAGGACAGGGTGTCGCGAATGCACGTCATTCGTGGTGGATTATTAAACGCTAACGTGTTCCTTACGATTCAAACTGATGCATGACGTTACGTAAACGCAAGCCGCATCGCTCGGAGGTATGCTTGTACCGGACGTACAGTGCGTGCGTATATGCTAATTTCCTCGTGTCAACAAATACCGTAGCCTCATTGATGACGCTGTCTTAACTTTCTTTAGTGTGTATTCCTCTTTTATATTTTATGCTAATGCTAATTACTTGGCTGAGGATGGTTATGTTTTCCGAATGTATGTACATATGTCTATTTTCAGGCGCGGGCTGCGGCCGAAAAGTCTTGAAAAGTTTAAACATGTGAGATGTCGTTAGATTTTTCTTGGTCTTCACAATTTTAGCAAATGAGTACCGGGCATCTCTACACTGTTATTACTTTCAATGATGTGGGATAGAAATTTTAAAATTGTATTTATATTTATGTATTAAATTTCTAGGAATAAGTTCAAAGTTATACACCTATTGCTTTTAGGGTATTAGTAAAGTTTTTCATTATCACGCGAATGGACCGAACACAGTGCTGGTCCAGTGCAATTCCCGTCGCTACAACTTTTCCATTCAACTCGCTAAATCTCTAACACCGAACTTAATAAAACGAATCGATGTAAGTAGTTTAGGATTTTCGTTCCGATTGTAGAAACACGATCCTGGGGCGTTTTCAATTTAAAAGTTTTACGTTGATTATACTCGTACTATCGTATTACCTGTAATACGTTGTAATCTTTGATTTTCCTTCGACGAGGAATTACTTGAAAAGGTCTCACGGAATAAATCACTGTGTGGCGTGGCATCGTTAAATGGATGCAAAATTCAAATATACACTTCATCTGACGTATTTGACTATGACTATGTATTGATATGTATGAATGGGGTTCATGAGCCTTAGAGATAGTGTTTAGCGGTAAACCACGAGCAAAATTAGCATTGGTGCATTTTGAAGCACAATGGTGCAACTCGGGAGCTCTGCAGGCGTTTCGCACGAGGCTATTCCGTTCACAATTATGAACTTTTTGAATAAAGCCAGATTCATTTTGCGTAGGTGTTTTCGCGAGATAGTTCATTACATTGCGTCTGTTAATGTTAATGACACAAGTTTTGCTGTATTTTCTACCGTTAATTTTATAACGCGACAAAATCTGTTTATTTATACTTGTTAGTATCATTTTATGTACCTGTATAAAAGGTAATTAAAAAATGAACAATTACGTTAATATTTTCAATTTATTTTTCTCATAGGTAGTACAAGAAGGATGTTACGTCTGTAAGGATAAAGATATAGATACTCATTGTTTTCTGCATTGTGAAGTGGTTATTTATATGTACGTAATATGTATTATAAGCTTTTTTTCCTACTTTCCGTCATTACTCTTACTAAAGTCGACAGACAATGTTTATAGCTATAAGGACATGCCCTCTGCCTATTGTTTGCTGTTCTTTATTACTACACGTAATGCCTGCAATAACATAAATAATAAACATTTCTAGCCTTTGCAGAATTATCCGGTACTATATTCTAACCTAAAACTGTCGCGTATATTTCGATCAACTTGGGATCAATATCTGATCGCATTACTAAATTAATTGGCAAGTTCATAGGCGTACAACGGCTCAAGTTTTGCCAAATCCCAATTCGAATTATGTACATATACTCATATATCTCTTCTCTATGTTCGTTTGCGAAAATCTCCGAAACCACTGAACCGATTTTAATAAAATTTTGTACATATCTATTATTAACTTAAAATGTAGGATAGTTTTTTATAAAATAAATAAATAATAAATGTCAATTGTCAATAAATTTTTACATAAAATCCATTTCTGAACGCACGATATTTGTCATATATGATTTGACATAATGTAACCACGGCAACGCGTGGTCAGGTCTACTAGAATTATATATGCAACGGGATATTAAAAATACTTTATCGGTCGATGAAGTTATCGTTTACTCTCGTGAGAGTTTCTGGATTACAGTTTGATTTAGGAATGATTGATACGACACCAATTGAATACTTTCAAAATTATGTTTTGCCATCAACTTCAATTTCGGAAAGGTCTTGTTAAAACAAGGTCAGTCGGAGCTAAGAGTATTAGCCATATAATCTATCCCTCATAAATCACGGCCCATTGAGCATTCGCAAGTTGCACAACGAAAAATAACAAAGCGTGCGCGGCGCGCATTGGCGTCACGCTTTTGTTATTAATGTCAAACCCTGAGAATAATGAGGACCGGATCGCAGTGTACGATCGCTTCTGGGATTCATCCACGGTAACTGTGTTATGTTTCAGACGAACTGTTTTGACGAAACACTAAGCGCTTGCGCCGCGGTATTGTTGCGAAATTGTTTCGGCGAGCGTGAAATAGTTCATTCTCTAGACTGTCCAAAAAAAGGCTTAGATTTACTTGAAATTGATGAAAACGAGTATTTGAAGTTAGTTAAATTTGAATATTGCGTAATCCGACCATAATATTGCACTGTGTTACGTCTCGCGCTAAAATAACATTAACGGCAGATGAATGTGGGTTGTTTCCGGCGATGTAACCATTACTTTTACGGTCATTAAAACTGAACTGAAAGTTAAATTATTGAACGTAAACTGTTTATGCATCCACATATACTGTGTAATTGGTTTGTTTCAATGAATTTTACATTGTTTGATTTTTAGTTACGATTGCTATTTAGATAAGGCGTCGATGATATTGCGTTAGAAGGGGTTTGACCAATTATTTCAAGATCTTTCTTCTTAGACAGTGTAATTTATTACTAACCTAGTTTGTAAACAATGAGCTTTTGTTTAGGATAGAAGAAAGGGTTATAATATTCCTATAGAGGGAGCAATTCACAATATTTGCGTATATTAAGTATAACTATATTGTTCAAAATCCCTTTGCGTGAAGGAAATGAATGAGACGGAAAAATAAAATATTATTATTTGGTGTCCAATTTTTTGACGAAATATTGGTGTTTAATCTTTTAACGAAGTCATAAAGGCAGTTGCGGGATCATTAAAACAAAGACAGGTTTTAAGCAACCGTAAACAAACAAGCGTTAATGGAATTTGGCGAAAAAATAAAACTTCTGCTGAACTGATTACAGATTGCAACGCTCATTTTACGCGCCGATAAACACAATTACGCCGGTTATCTAGGAAGAGGTCTGCACGCTCTCGTTCACTTTTCAAATGTTACTTCTTATCTTGAACATTTTACTTTTCGTCAAAATTATGTCAACAAGCTGTTATTTGCTGTTATAATCGCACGCCAGTTTATGCGGCCTTATTCACCCTTGAGAATTTTCGAGAAATGCGCCTCGTTTTCATTTCGATGCTTTTGGACTTTTGGTGGTTATGGTTACCTTTTTTAATCTGCAGCCGATATGGCCGTGTCTTTGGTTCGTACTCTGAAGATATAAAAGAGTTCTATGCAGATCACACGTGTGACTACTTTAGTACTCATTTGTACAATTACGAGTTACTTAGTGACATTAAATGAAAATATATGGAACTTTACAAGATTTCTGAATACTTTGACTACGTTTAAATTAGTTGACGCATGACGCAAGCCGCATCCACATACCGCATCCAACAACAGCCTATATCAAACCGCACTGCGGTATAAAGTTTCTCGAGTTAGAGTGTAATTATATTATTAATATTGCGTTAGATGCAGTTGGATTTCGCATTAACCTCTATCTGCAATTTGAGTCACTTCCAATCGTGCGGCCGATTCCTCAAAAGGCCTCCTAAAAATGGCTATTACGCCGTTGTCTTACGTTTGGGTCGATATTGTTACAATATTTAATTATAGTTTATAATTTTAAAGTAACATTAATTGTATCCCATATTCCCATGTTTCACGAGTAACGTAATACATCACAATTCCTTATCTACAGTTACAATAGTCCCCAATAAGTGTACCGATGGGACGCGTTGGTAAACCGACTGACAAGTACAACCCTTCGAATTACAACTGCCATTCAACTTGAAGAGCCGCTAAAATAATGTTCCAACTCAAACTCAACAGGAAGCAGCTTTATCTCGAAATGTACAAAATATTATAACAATAGACACGACAGCATGTATTATCTTCTACCTTAAGGCGGTTATCCAATGATGAGAGAATAATCCATTGTTAAATGTGTGTGTTATAACTACGTGTTCGATTTACTAACATTTGCAGTTTACCATTATTTTTGCACGATGATGCATTGGCATGAAAAATCTATTCTAAAAGCACATTTTTAACGTGTCCCGCTATATAATTTTTCGCGTTAATTAAAGAATTATCTACACTGGTTACCAAGATGTCCCTCTTTGTGTCGACTTCCCTCTTAGTTCAGCAAAATGGTATGATTCTTATGATATCGTTTCGTATTCAAGCCTTTTTGGCGACAATACGTCTCAGCACTGCACCTTTGAAGTAATGAGGAATAAATTTTATCTTATCTTTATCGCGCTGTTTGTATGCGTTGTTAGATAAAATGGTTGTCCTTTATTTATTAACAACACGTGCCTGCAGATCGTGATTTTGCGTTTAGTAGCCACCAGAGAAACTCCTTTTGCTCTGTAATTCTAGGTTAAGTAAAGAAGGGGTTGTTTATACGGTAAACTGATTCGTTTTGCGTTTATTCAGCTTTATGTCTACGGAAACTAGAGATTACTGCAAATATAAACTTTCAGATTCTGTAATGAGGTTAGTTTCAAATAATTTCAAATAAGGTTAGTTTGAAAATATCTACTAATGTACAAAAATAAACCTAAATAATTAAAGAAACAATGTATTTGTCTACATCCAATTATTTGATCAAACGCACCGATAACATAACTTTCATATTAAAAGTAATTGAGACATGAATTCCCCGCGTTATGTTATAAAATTTCTCTTAGATAAGTACGCGTTAAACAGTAAAATGTTTTACTAAAACCATTTTTAAATAATTGTGCTTTATAAATCTCATCGTAAATATCGTTTTCGTTTAAATATAAAAGTATGCTGTTTTTTCACGAAACACCGTTTGTCATTGCATTCATTGTGTGATAGCGAGCAAGTTCGAGCTAAATTAAGACGAATAGCCCGGTAAAGTAGTATCCTGCATCGCTTACCGCGGTCTTAAAAATTGATGTAGAAATTTCTTTTTGCCGATCAGTGAAAAGACAAAAATGTATGTAACATTTAGGTACAATTTTCTTTAAACTATAGTAGGAACCTTTACTGCTGTATATACATATTTATGACCATATGACCGAATCAAGCTTTGTCTCTTGTTTTTTGATGTGCCAAATGCTAAATTATTTGGGTACCATTGGCTAATGTACGAATGTCGTAGTGAATACCGAGCTTATCTCTATGGCAACCACTAATTGTATTATAACTGCTGCGTAATAGAACGAGCATGTGTTAAATATTTCCACTAGTATTTATATAGAAACTTAAACTAAGAATCCGTAGTGCAGTAGGTACATCGGGTAGCATCGAAGCAATTTACTTTCCATCACAAACCAATCATCGTCGGCGGCGCTCCTTCCTGCTACAAATACCGATTCCATGTTTAACGCGGATATTTATTATTAGAATATAGATTGAAGTACGTAGGAAGAAAACCGAAGATTGAAGGAGAATCATAATCGCTTCTTTATGAAACAACAGAATTATTTCGTGCTAAAGATAACTGTATGTATTAACAACACCATGTTTTGTCATTTTTCATACATTTTGAAAATACCTATACCTATTCAAATAAGATTTCGGACTGTTTACTTTTAAATACTTAGGTTCGATTCCCACTCAGGACCACTAATGTGCGAGGAGCATGGAATATTTGTTCCGGTTCTAGGTGTAAAATTATCTATGGTACTCGTACATTTATATTTCGAAATAATGTTGTTAGGTTTTTTAAATGTCTGGTTACCATAACACGGGTTCTGCATAATTTCACATTAGTTTCACCTTGTATGATGTTATCTCGAGTTATTGTTGTTAATAATAATAACTTATTATTGCTAGTGTTTATATAGATAGGTACTAGGCTTTAATTACCGTCAGTTGCCGCAAATGCGTACGCATTTTCGCTCAATGCACTTTGCAAACCCAATCACGACGCAAATAACCAAACACCGTTGATATTAACTTGAAATGACAAATTATTTAAAGTAAATACATATTTCCTACAATAATTCTAAGATTTACTTATAACAAAAACCTTCTTATATGATTTGAAGTTTTAAATAATTGGATTGCAAACATTTGTTTAAATTGATTGTAGTCACGAGGCAGCTGCAGAAAATTATTATTTATTATTAGGTTGAAGGATTTTCGCGAGCGTTTCCATGATTTGAAAGACTCGGCCGACATTAGCTCAGGTACGAGTAGTTACTGATAGATGAAGTAGGTTTAAAAATATGTATAATACAGGTGTAAATTATAAAGCGCTCCAGTGATTTCGTTTATTCTCCTAACAATCACTTCCTACTTTTTGTTTGTATAACGTATTTCATGTTGCGTTGTTTTATTTCAAAGCTCTGGTTTCTATTTCATTAGGCAATGTTGGATCTGTCTATATTTTTATTTACTAGTACTAGTAGGTACTTAATATAGTACATATGATGCTACGATACCTTATAAAAACATTTGATATTTCAACTTTGCTATAAAAATTGCTTTAAAGAAAATATAGGTACAGCATATTATCGAAAATTCATTCAGTCAGTCAACATTCAATTTACATTTGGCAATATTAGAAAGCGGTCATGCCATTAACGCTAAGTACGTACATTTCCTAAGATTATTAGCCATTCGGATAATTACTATTTGCTATTGGGATCTATTATAGCACCAAAAGTAATAAGCAAATGGATGGTTCTGGTCTACATTTGCTTGATTAAATGTGGTTCGGAACAATTATTGCTTGTCATTTGTCATAACACAGTGTGTCTGGACGAGGTTGATATACTTTACAACATGCGTTTGATACACAGAATCTTCAAGTTCAAAAGAAAGTACAAGTATGTACAATCCCTCTCAATATAAGAGGAGACACAGTCCAGCAGTGGACCAATAAATAGGGTCGAACAACAACAACAAAAGAACGAAAGAAATATTTGAGTTTTTGACAAGAAACTTTATTGGATTCTTTAGATTAATCCGCCTACTATTAAATAAGTTATTTTCTAATTTCATTTTCCAGATTCTAATGCAAAGATTTCATGGAAACCACAATAATGAGGGATTTTTTAAAATTTACATTTGTATTTAATTTCGAATTCTTACAAAACAATTCAATAAATTTCTGTAAACAAGCAGTAATGGATTTCTAAACACACTACGACGAGTATAAGCATATTTCCCGTAGGCTTCTCAATATAGACGATAGAGCAGAATCTAAATATACACGAACTAAAATGTTGCCCGACATAGCAATCCTGTGTATCGGATTAAAGAGACAAATTTAAATCTATTTCTGTCGTCATTTGGAAAGAGCAAGAATGATATTGTAAGATACATTCATAGATAAGTAAATGGATTCCGAAAGATTTGATTTCATGTACCTTCTATATATGTATCTCCGTGTAATGTAATATAATGTAACCTCCATGGTTGAATTATGAAAGCTTCGATTAGCAAAGCTAATCTCTTTTTGTGTCTTGAATCAGCACGTTCTGTTTTGTTTGTGTCATTCTTGACTGACTTGTGATAAATCGAATTGATGTGCAAACGCGATTTTACATTAAATTCCGTTATATCGCACTAATTAAATTGAAAATGACTTATCGGGAATTTAATTAATGCCTCCTTAAAGTGTATCTGATCATTTTATTCTGTTCGAGTTTACTAATTAAATTCCGAGTAACCGTACGATCTGAAATTTGTCTTCTAGTTCTAGCGGTGATATCAAATTATCCGCCTAATTTATTCTGAATCACTGTCATTAATTATTGTCACCGTGAATGTGCCTCTATTAGGTAACTAAATGTATAAAATGTATGTTTGCTTAAAGTATATAAGTTTGTTTGATTTGCAGTTTTAACTGACGTTTAGACCTACCGAAATAAAAGTTTTGTATGTACATAAAATACCGTAATGTTGAGTTTTGCAAAAGTAATAAATACATTCTTAATTATGTGCAGGGCAAGATCACTATTTACTTCTGTAGAATTTTTGTTTTGTAATCTTATTTTATCTAATGATGTGCATTAAAATGTAATTGGGATATTTACGAAAAGATAACAGTAAGTAAAATCATTCATACCGATCTTCATACACTTATATAGCAATTTGGTACGCAAAAGCTATATAGTCATTAACGTGTGTATTTAATAATTTGACTAATTACATTTGTCATTTTTCCTCCTATTCACTCGTCGTATTTCCGTGGCAAATAAAAACGAAAGCAAATTAATTTGGGACGATATTAATTAACCAAAATTATGATATCGCCTCTTTCATAATATCCGTGTTTCTTCAGGAATTCGTACCGCGGAAGAATTTTGAAAGTTATTTTTTACGAGACCGAGTGTTTCCGTGCGTCATCAAAGAATTCTTTACGAGGTTATGGAAACCGACTGAAAGGCTTGTGTGTATCACGGTGTTCTATATACTCAAAAGAAAGTTGAAGCATCGTATTTATATCTATATACTAGTTGTGCCCGCAGCGTCGTCCGCGTGGAAATCGATTTCTTATTGGTTATAGCGTGATGTTATAAAGCCTAATATAGCCTTCCTCGATAAATGGACAATTCAACACAAAAATAATTTTTCAATTCGAACCAGTCGTTCCTGAGATTAGCGCGTTCAACCAAACAAACTGTTCAACTTTATAATATTAATATAGATTATATATTACTAAACGAATTGAATATTATTACCGAATCTCCGCAACGCCAATTGTCGCGCACGAGGATTTCCCCATACCAGTTCAAAGCCTACATCTTTCTGATTCATCCTGTTCTGTTAAGATTTTCCAAACTTCGATATTATGTCCATTAGGTTTTAGCGTTACCTAATGGATATGCGATGAATCATCGTGAATATTTGTGAACCGTTTCACTTTAAACGTTTAATTTTTAATTTTCGTTCAATTTAAATTTAAACGTTTAATATTGTACGGTAGCCCCAGGGTTCCTACTGTACTGCAGCAGCACTGCAGCAGGTCGGTAACAGTCCTTTAAAATTGCAAACATACAAGATTGCTTTGCCTCTGTATTGTAGTGATTCCGATGGATTATGGAGCTGTGGAATATGCAACGTAACGTCACTAACTGTTGCAAAAAAATTAACAAAAGCCTCATTTAACAAGTAAATCCGATGATCGTCACGAACTTACCCAAGCTTAGAAGAAAATCCTACAAAGTTCTTTTATTAAGCTGCCTTAGAGTGCTATGGTTTACAATGATAAAACAATCATTGTCTGAATTTCAAGATATCTGAACCTATTAGTTAATGAAGTACCTCTGAAATGGCGTGAAAGCGCTTCAATTAAGTTGAACATTGATGAATAAACAAACACATTAATCACAGATATTTTCGCGCGGAAAAATCGACAAAATTGTTTACGATTACTCTATTTATATCATTACATATTGGACTTCAACGGATCCATAGCACGGCGTAAACATGGGATTTTTGGACGTCAGATTAATCTGATCAAAGGAAAACGGCTCTGGCGTTTTCCACGCAGCTCGCTCGCGTCGCTGTCAACGGTTCGGCTAATGCTTCCGTCGGCTTCCAATATTAAACTTTTGATGGTGTTTAATGCCACCGCAGATTTATGGGCCAATCGATGTTTCGGTAGCAATTGTAACGAATCGATCCAGAACATCGTGTTCCGTTCACCGACACCTGCTTTCTTTTATGTTTTAACTGAACCGTGGCTGTTTATGACCTTTTTAACATAAATAAATTAACAGGCAAGTCGCATTAAATTTCGTAGCGGATTCAATAAGTACACTTAGTTATACGAGGGAATACAAGTGGTTGTACAATAGATGTATTCACTGAAATGGTTTAGCGTGAATCGTTTTGCGCAGAATGTTACAGTTACAACAATAATGGGATCTCACGGCCTAAGGTCAACGAACCGCACGCTTCTCTACTTAAGTCGCTGACTGTACGATAGATTTACTACTTCCGTCTCCATTCGAAACAATATATTGCGCGAGACATCTCAATTCAGAGAAATATGCCGTCCCATTTTTACGATCAACAAAACTAGTCGATTAAAAGCTCTTTGATCTCTCACTTACGGGTTAATATTGACTCCATTAACTGGCTTGATTGGTAGTTACCCGATTTCAATCGAGAAACCCGATCGATTAGTGTGAAATTTTGATTGCAACAAATTAACATTCATAATCCTCATTCAACCAGTGGACTACCTTTATCTACCTCGTTCCTTTCAGACCCTTTTTTATTGTCAGGTCTCCTCCTCCTCCTCCTCTCATAGTGAAAGGATTTTAGGTCTTAGAATACCACACTTGACCAAGTGCGGATTATTTAAATTGATTTTATAAAACGCACGGAACTTCATAAAGTCAGAGGTGCGTGTCAGGATTTGAACTCAGATCTCGTGATTGGAAGACTGAATAATACTGAATATAATACTGAATGTACATAACATCATTTTAACAATGTTACGCTTAGTAGTGTAGAATAAATAACCTATTAAACCTTGACTGCATGCCAAATCTTTCACATAGTGTTTTGTTTAGATATTTTAGGAATTACGAGTAGTGTCTATTACTAATATAGTTGTAGTGTATTACCTGCATGTGAAGTTGGCTGTATTCCAGCTGAGATAAGCGCAACGTTCACGACAAATAGTCCTCGTTGTACCTTTATAGGTTAATAGCTAGCTGGTTACGAAATGTTTGAGAATGCCTCTCGTGCTCTGTCGCGAAAATGACCTGTCGGTCACAGAAATTACATCAGTCCTATTATAATGAGTTACGAGGCAGTCACTGTGAGATATGTCACCTAGATAACTTAATGGTAAACTGCGTAACGTTTACGAAAACACGTTTACAATTTAATTTTTGCTGTTTTAATTATAGTTTTTAAAGTCCAGATATCAAGTCGATTCATAATGCTATTGGCATGTTTCTAGGGTACGCGAATCGAGAACCGTCGATCGGTGTCCGTGGGAGCTGCAGGTGGCGCCACCGTCGAGAGGCACTCGTACGCCGAAGGGCGGGTGCCCGCACCGCATGGCCTGCCGCCGTCGCCGGGCGCTGCCGCCGCACAGATACGCGTCGCAGCCGCGTGCCAGGCCAGCAGAAGACTACTCGAGGAGACGCTTGCTAAACCAGGTATGAAATTACATTGTCCTTCAAGCTGTTACTTTTAAGAGAGATCTGTAATCACGATATTATTTTTTATTATTATGAAGTATTGATCTTGCTACAAAAGCTGACTGTTTAATTTTAGCTGCAACCAACCAAGCTTTATTTAAAATACATGGAAATGGAAACAGCTGGTAGGGGTACATTGAATAGGTGTTATTAGGTGTTTTCAAATCAATAAAAACTATTTGTTTTATGATACTTGATTTTGCTTTCCATTGAAAAAAAATGTGTTAAAAAATACAACATAATCCATATCACAATTTTACATGTAATTTAGCCTAAGTATTTGTCTGTGTCGCACGTAAAACTTATTGACCAAAACATGACAAATACAGAAAATGACAAAAAAAGAATTACTTGACCCAGAACAGAAATTTAAATTCATCATTCATGTATTTGTGTAGTCGGAAAAGCCTTTGCATTGCAAAGAAGCTGGACGCTTTTGGGCGGCCAATACTCCAAACGGGTCATCAAATTTTATTCCTTTTTTGATTTTTTAAAAAACCAACATATTAAAAATATGCTTACTTAACGCATCAATCTGGTCATGTCTTTAGTGGTGCTGGACATTGGCATTGCTCTGCCCAGTCCTAGGGTTTCTGAATCTTTGTCATTTATGTTGTCTAGTCTTCTTCAGGTTTACAGCCAACTTAGTGCAACTTGTTTGCGACTATTATAATAATACATAATTGTAATTGTTTAATTAAATTATTACCACTAAACCCTAAATGCTAAGTTTTAATTTTAGTTAACAGTATAATAATAAAATAAAAAGATATTTAAACAATTCAGTTGCATCGTTGTTTTAACCCTTTAATGAACAGTTAAAAAGTTTGCTCTCTCAACCATGGCGCAATTACAAGCCAGTCTCAAATTTTCGCCGAAAATTACCCCTTGTTACATAATTATCCCCAATTTTTGCTAATTTCAAAACACGTGTCTTGATAAGGCTGTTGTCACATAATCGGCAAACGATTGTTTCTTTCTTAAACAAAAAACATAAACATCATTCTGAAACATTTTGTTAAGTATCGATGTTGTTGCTGCCAAATACAATTCCTTGTCTTTTTTTAAACAGTTTTCGGTATATTCGTGCAGTATTTGCTAGTAATCTGAGAATCATTTGCAAATAAATAAGTAACAGTTGCACTTAGCACTTAAAATGGGATATAGTTAGTTACGTTCATAACTCACAGAATAGTTCATCGCTTGTATTTTACAAGTTTCCAGTATCAAAAGGTGCCAAGACTTCAAAGTAACGTTACCTCGAAATGTTGGAAACTTTTAATTAATGCTCAACGTCATTACACAAAACAAACAAATCTGTTCAGTAGTGATTCAAGATGTTTGAAGCCAGTTTTTCTTATAAATTTAAAATGTTATTTTGTATATAATGCTTACGTAATTCATTATACATGTACGGTTTATTCTTTATTTGTTATTTGTTTTAAGTATCGCTTTATTTTTAACATTTAATAAAGGTAATAATATAATTTACTTTCCCTGTACTCTCTTAGATTTTTGCTTTAGCTCAGAATATCATGTATGATGTATCCTATAATGATACATAAGGAGAGTAAGCATTAAATAAATTGTCTAATTTTGGTGTACACAGTAAAATAGCTTACTTCGTAACGTTCATTGTATCATAGTCAAAAAGAAGAACATTTGTCGAATTTGTATGGTTTTCGCTCTAAAGTGAGGTTCCCTTCAGCTTAGATGTTATAATAATTACCTTTCATATTGATCGATGCCGAAATGCTTTCTATATTTTCAAATACCTTTCAAAATTCACATCTATAATTTAGTAACCTGACTGATATAATCCGCAATAACTTTCATTATTGTTGCAAGCCATTTCCAAGAGAAAGTAGAGGAAATGTTGAGAACAGAAGTGTGAAAGTGCTCTGCATAGACAGATTAGCGAGAGGTGCTTTGCTTAGTACAATCGTCTTTTGAATTTCATGTTTGCGATGAGACAGTTAGCTGTGCTTGCTTCGACTGCCCTTGTGATTAAGTGGTTAGAGACCTTGACTATCAAATTGGAAGTCATGGGGTCGATTCCCACCCAGCACAAACATGTGATTAGCCCATTTGATTCTCCTGAGTCTCATAAACATATTTATATACGTATTATATCGTATTTACGAGTAGATCAGTTGTTCGGTTACCTTAACAGAGGCATTTCATTTCCTAATTTGGAATTAGATAGCCGTATGTGGTGTTGATCCACAAAAATTAATTTATTTTCTTAATATTTCCCTCCCTGTCTAAACGAGAATATTTTCACGTTGAATAATGTTTATACTTTATTTAACGACAATGACTCTTGTGACTTAGATAAATTATATTATTATTAATGCTTTCAATCAGCTTATAAAAAGCATTATTTTCTCTAGTTTTATCTATTTCTGTTTTAGTGTATGGAATGATAACTTTAATATCATCAAGTTAAAAATATTCTGTCACATTTCCCACGATACAACAGATAGAGCATAATGTAATTATGACACGTCTCTTTATACTATCTTGTTTGTTACACAGAAATTTTACGCAAACAAGATGGGAACAAATCTTCGTTCATGTAATATTTTAATTATAATTTAAATAATGTTGAAGTCAATTTTGTGTATGAACACAAAACGTAATACTCTTATACTTCGCCCAAGGAGAGGCCAGCGAAACGTTAAACACAACACGGCAAATTAGTTGATTAAAACGTTAATTAAATTGGATGGCGTCCACGGTTTCATATCTTGGGAAATCAGTTGTAGAAGTTAGAAGTAGCGAGCTCTTTAGGACGAGGTTCTCTTACACACACGTTTTAGTGCTGCGAATTTGCGATTATACAGATCCTTACGAAATAATTTCTTATGTAGTTTTACATTGTTTCAATTCTAAACATGAAAAGATATCACGTTGTCGTTACGTTTAATAAATTTGAAAGTTTGTCGTGTGAATCAATAAAATGTATATGATACTGTAAGCAATATAAAAATCATATTATATTTCTTAGTCTTATCTAAATTAAATGTATAATCTATGTAACACAGCTGTTGTTATACTAAGCGAATCAGTTGTTTGTCAAGTATAATTTACAGTTTAATCTTAGTAATCAAATACTTCATTTGCTTTTAAAAAGTGTATGCTATGTGCATGCACCTTCAGAAATGCGGTGGCTGCTTATGCTCTACGAAACGAATTTGATAAGGAGTCTTGTTTATATTCGCAAAGGGTTATAAAAGAGTTTTAATTCTGCAACACACGCGAACATCTTCAACCTTATGTACCTACTTAAGAGCTTATAAATGATGTCACGTAAATATGTTAACACAAGTCGACTTGCACCAAATTTTACAGTATACAAAATGACTTATTTTGTACTGAATAAAAAATAAATGAGTTGATAGCCTTATTAATTTTTGTTATATGGCAGTTATTATATATCATAATATAATATTTGATGCAATGATTATTTAGACGTAATTAATTGGACGTAATAGCGAAAAGAAAAAATAGTCTAGACATTGCCCATAAAACGAAAGAGATATTATTCAAAATTCATTTTGTGTGTTCAATATTTTTTGTTTATTCATGTTATACGAAAAATTTCTTAGTACAAAGGAAAAGCTTATTGCTCTGCATCTCAAAGTTAACAAGTCTTATTATATTCACATACGTTATTATGTCTATGAACAAAAGCTTTATGTAACAAAAAACACTATTGTGTTCACATCTTTAGTTACCATTTCTTTATATGCCCCTTATTATTATTACACATGAGGAAATATGACGTTTTCATAATAAAATCTTTGTATGGAGATCGCGATGTAAAGAAGTCAGAGTTAATTAAGAGAAATAACAAAGTGTTCTATGAAATTAAAACGAATTTTTATATGCTGACAGTCTTACTTTTGAATAACATTGAGTCACGTGACAGATTTAACAAGCTTACCGTTTCCATGTACTGTGTAATCCGTCAGTGATGCAAACAAAAGATTGTCTATTGCCAATATTATGCAGTTCGTAGCTTTTTCAGCGTACCTACTAATAGAAAAAATAAGTGATTCAGAATTAATAATATATTTGATATTATTGCACAGTACTTGAATTTTTGTGTTATTTCGTAGTGAAAACTTTACTTTAAGCATTACGTAAATAAAAAACATTAATTCACTAAATGTCACTTAGTACTTTAGTTAGCATTGGTGTTTTTATATAGAGCTCGTTACTAACTATTCTATGTTCTGTTAAACGAGATGTATGCATACATTTGTGGGGACGCTTTATGAATGGAGATCACGGACAATAGCCATCTCACAGGACTCTATATTGAAAGCCTCGTAAAAATATCCCCTCACAAAAGCGGGTCTAGACTAGAATAGAATAGCCTTGTTTGAAATTAGAGGCGGTTTTAACGGAACAAATAGGCATAAGCGTGATTTGGTCTTTCGAAATTGAATTCGTTATTACTCTTTCTTTTAAATCCGCCTAGATAACAGTC
>DWGJ01000140.1:0-42932 GCA_018246895.1 Aspitha aspitha aspitha | reverse complement strand
GTTAGAATATGTTTGTCATTGATAAAAGTACGGGTGACTTACTATTTCAGCAGTATACCTCATTCCCTGGCTATCCAGCACGTGTTGCAGCGGCAATACGAGCCCCAATCATGATGGAATGGATTCAGGATTTTCGAGGACTACTTTAGAACCTCTCCATTCCTACTGCACGATTTCGCATGATTCATGATCCTATACCAACTAACTGATAAACATACAAGATTTTAAAATATGGAGTACATGATGATGGCCCATTCTATAAAATTTTTCGAGTGTTGAATTTCTTTCTGTCATGACGTAACTACTTTAGTGTCAAATCGACTTATGATGAAAGTTCAATGGGCGGTGAGGTCACCGATGACGGGGCTGATATCACACATCATCTATCAAACACGCAACCATGGATAAATGAATTATCGGTAACGCTCGGGCCCGACCATGAGACCGAGTTCGCGCGTGTTTTTTGCCCCGTACATAACACTAATTTCGCGAATAGTTTTCCGATCGTGCAAATGTGTTTTTGCATGGTAAGACCATGATTGGACTAACGCTATGGTTTGAATCAAAGGGGCGTTTAGCGCAATCAAACGAGCACGGCGAGAGTGGACACTTACAGGTATTGAGCACGACACGACAACGGTTGTATAAACATTTTGAAGTAATTCTTATTTAAATAAATGTAGAATTAACTCAGTTCATTTAGTCACAAATTATTAAAAATTTTACATTTACTATTTTATTATCAAGAGTATGTAATAGTAATAGCTTATAGAATTAGATTACATAAAAGATTGGTTATCATTTCTATTACGTTTCATCATTGGTAGTATTAACATGAAACAATACATTTGGTAATACATAATTATGTTATCGGTATGTAGGAAAATCAATGTAATCCGATCGCAAAGTGTAAACATCGATCCAAGGCGTGGCTGGGAAACGTGCTGGTAAAATAACTGTATTCAAATTAAATAAGTACCTCACTCGGCGCTTGTTAGCGGCTCACGATCAATCGCTTTGAGCCGCGCTGATTAGCTGATCGGGCGTTTGCCGAACCATCTTTGCGATTTCAAAGGATAAGACGAATCAAGATATTAGAGGTATCAATCTTTCGCAACTTCAACAATTCTGAGGATTGTAAGGGATTCGCGCGTTCGGTTACTCATTTTTATTTAGACTCTTCTCGCATTATGAGAGTTCTTATCGCATTTGAGAGACTGATGCGTATTGTATTATATTAAGACATTTCAAGAAATATTTTTTTTGTCATACAATACTCAAGACACTGTTGCAGTTGCAATGTGGATCTCTCTTCTACTATGTATTACTTACCTATGAATGCAATTCAAGATTTGAATTACTCCAATGATAACATTTTCAATATATTTTTCGCGTACACTGTTTACCAGAGCACAAATTAATGAGATTATGTACCTATAGTCTCCACAAGATTATCTTAATCAACTTTACGTAAATCGACCGATTTTCTTTAGTATTCTAATATCTATCATTCATGGTTATTTGAAAACATGATTTTCAACCCTCATCATAATAAAAAAAGGATACATATTAATAGGCATAAGTATATTTGCATTCCACTTCCTTATTAATCCCTTCAACGTACCACTCTCGATAAACGAAGTAATGATTACCATTCTCTGCTAAGATACACATTGGGAGGAAATAATAACGCGATATTGTTTAAACATTCCGCCTACACGTATTGTAGTTGGTAATAAACGATGTGCAGCGCACTAAATCATTTCGCGAAAAGCTTACTTTATTGGTTTTATAACATTTGTAGATACTTAAAACAGCGCAACTTCGGAAGCAAAAACGAAAAAGCAACAAAGCAGTTATTGTAGTATTGCAATATAGACACATATACAAATGTTTTGAAAAGCCCGGCAATTTGTACGGGCCTTTACAAGTATCTTCAAGAAATACACTGCATATAAACAAAAAACACCGTTCAAAGCGTAAGAACATCAAATAGTTTAGGATTAACATCCCTCCTTGTTTGTTTACGTTTTCTCCAGGACGTCCCCTAACAAAATTTAATATGCTCTTTTTATGTACAGACCGTTATCAAACATTTGGATAGAATACTCGTTACCCTTGACGTCGATAAAGACCGTGAAAATATATTTTGGTCATAATGCATTAATTACGACAATCAGTGTGTGTGTTTATTTTCGATTGTAATGGCTGCGACCCACATTCACTAATTAGACGGATCTAACACACAGACCTATGGCGAAACCTTGCACAAAATCGTCATCCATTCATCCGTAATCAAGTCGCTATCCGGATTACAATCCAGGAGTGCGTTCAATGTCGTGACGTTTCGAAGTATGGGTCATTTGCGATGGGATACAGGGCGGCAGGGCGTACACAAATAGCCTGCACTTCGTCGGTATTCAGTAACAAATACCCGTCAAACGATTATAAAGTTACCTTATAGCTTCCATCTGGTTTAGATGTTTAATGTATCTAACGTCTTAAGAGCAATTGCCACAGATATAAGAAAGGTTAGGTACTAATACTATGCGCTCTTGTAAACGTAGGTTTATTTTTAATGTTTTTAGCATCTCGAAGAGAAGGTATTTGCCTCGATTGGATTTCTATACACAAGCTTCAGTTTCTTTATCGTACCTGTAAAATACAGTCTTTTAAAAAAATGCTGAATCGCCATAAAAACGTATAACTTTAATAATTATCGGCATATTTTAGCTACGTGCAGGCAAAAAAACGAAGCTTTTTTTTTCTTTTTATTAAATAAAACCGTAATAAAGGAATACAGTAAAAATCGATTAGCAACCAAAAAAGCAATTTCAACAATAGCTTTTTCACACGTCAACAATATATTAATGAGTTGCCACAGAAATTTGGTGCTGACACCTGCTGTGAAGAACTCTGCCTCAAAACTTTGACATCCAATTTGCATAATATTACGTAAGAATGTGAACAATATTACAAAACGTTGGAAAAAGTTTTAAATCATACATTGGGTGCGGTTATTGAGAAACTTATTTTTATTGTTACGCTCTGTTACATCACACTCTTGGTATTAACTTAATTATGTAATAACAATTTATTTAACAATGACAACAGAATTAAAGCAATTGCCTTGCCTAATAATAATAAGTAATGGTGCGAACTTCAAACTTTGTAATCTAATGTAATATATCTAAGGTAATTTTAAAAGACACCACACAAGCCTGCAAGCAACTAGGCTTTACCTGACGAGAATAACCGACATAGTCATTGGCATGGTAACGGTCATAGTGACTTGCCACAGTCATCTATTCTCCAACCAACCACGCCCTGCGTTTTGAACTAATATGCGAAGGTAATTTTGTGAACTAATATTAAAAGAAATTATAACTACATGACTTATATTTAATGGTTATACTAGATTTTTACCGTACAAATGTGTACTGACACCTTAAATAAAATTTATATATTTTTATATAATGTCTATCAACACAAAAAGTCGTACTAAAAGAACTTGTTTGATCATAAGCAGATGCTATTGTTAAGCAATAATATGTTTATAACAATGGAACTTAATAAACGAATAAATCAAACTGATAATTCCTGATTTAGCCTAACATAAGGCCCTACGGTAATGTCATGATTTGAATATTACTTTCGATTCCATCACTGCATTAAACATTAACGACAAAATAGGTACATACACGTAAAATTATCGTTTAAATCACGCGACTATTATTTGGATTAGAATTATTCTAACAAAAAAACGCAACAACAAATTAAATGAAAGAAAGAAAGAAGAAAGAAACGTTTATTTACCAACAACTTAAGGCTATGTTCAATATAAGTAGTCTATACCTAATACATAATTAAAAATAAATGCATATTCTACGATGAGATTAGTTAAAAAATTCCAATGCTATGAATAAGCCGCCTCTCTGCAATCACCACGCGACCTCCATATATCGTGTACTTTATTGTATCACAAGGCTTACCCTGCATGTCTTCAGGCGGTGTACATACATACACATTAACGGACGCCTCATTGGTAACGTTTAGGAGCAATTCCGACCAATAAAGCGGAATACGTGGGTTGTAACTGGACCAGTTTCGTTAGACCCCAATATCTTGTCAGCTCTGGCCCTTTACACCTTTCTTAACAGATATCTTGAGGATGCTAAGCTCCAGTATAAATGGTTGAGGTATAAGCGAAGCAATTGAGCTGCGAATAGTAGAATGTGGGAGTTATTATTTAAAATAAATCCATTTTTAGATCACTGTTGTTTGTCGTTCTGCACATTTTTTTTTTGCATGGGCGTTTGTCATCCTTTTACGAAGCAACGAGATTTTAAATGGGCTTAATCAAAAATCAATAAATGCCATAGCAACCTGACGTAGGCTGTTTTTATTTCGATTTATTATTATTGTTCAGTGGAAATTTACGTTTTCAACACATTCGCTGTTTCATAGAATTCTTATATTATGTGTTAAAGTTCAAATGTATGACATTGTAATAACAATGTATGTACGTACAATGATTCTTGAAATTCGTTTTACTTAGGTATTTATTAAATATCAATCTACATATTTATAGCTAACAGACATAGGTATCTATACCATTTATAACAGTCGAGGAGCGTAATAAAACTTCCTTATAGATAAACTAAACATTATTCCTTCGTCGCGGTTAGGCGTACCAAATATTCAATGTTAAAACTTAAAGTTCTAAAGAAAAGTAAAGGTTAGTACATACTTGTCTGGTAAACTGGATCTAGGCTAAAGAAGTTTGAAAATGTTTCAGAAACTCATTTAGCTTATCATTATTTAAACTTGCTTTTATAACAATTGTTCTTATCCCTAATAACGTGGTAGAGGCTCTTACTGAGAATTAGAAGTAATCCCCAAATTACCTAGTTTCTTGAAACACGGGAATATTCAAAACATTTAGGGGAAAAATTATGAAGCAGCACCCGTTTTTATTAAGCTTTTTGGTAAAACAAATTTTAATTTTAATTATAATATTACCATCTTTTTACTCGTATATGTATTCGCTGTAAAATAAGTAACAAAAACATGAATTTTCGAGCAATGTATGACCACATGTTGACCCAGAAAAATTGCATATTTACGAAATCGTTTTATTATTAAAATGTTACTAGACAGTTAAAATATTCTGTTAGTGTTAATATTGCTACTTAATTGTCAATGTGCCAGCTTTTTGTCATTGTGTTCTTCTATTTGCTACAGTTTATCTAGTTATGAAATAAAACAAACAGATGCTGTTTCCAATAATGCGTCAAAGTCAGAGCTGATGCAGCGTGACGCGCGGTTGCTTTGATGTCGTCATCTCCAGTGGCAAAAGACTTAAGAGAGTTGCTAGTAATATTAGTTCAATAACGATAATAATTTTCTTTATATCGAAACAATTATATAGTACTAATGTTTAACAGTACCTAGTATAGACGTACGATGTCGGGCACCCGATTTATAGTTACATTAAATATATTTCATCCACATTTTATCCCAATGAATGCTCTGATCTAGATGGTATACCAATACGTTTCTGTTTGATTCTAAATAGGACATCACTTCTATAGAACATTAGTTCTATTGCAACTTATTCATAAATATAGTACCTATTTAGATGGGGTAAATACAGAATCCTAAATTTTATAGTTGATTTGATTAATAGGTCTGTAAACAGACTTGTTATCAGCTTCATCACACCAGAAAACCGATTCAGTCTGGGGTCTAGTCTATACCATCCTTTTATTAGTTCTGAAGCTGCAACGTCGGCGATTTTATTATTTTCCAATAACCATTAAAATACTAAAATGAAAGTTATCGACTATTATTGTCCTATTGTGGCAAAGACCTTTTGTTAATGCCGGTTCGTCCCATACAAGAGTGTTAGCACTGTCTGCACCTTTTCCTTTATTTTGGAAATTGACGTTTGCACACGATTTTTTCTAATATAAGAGGACGCTGTTCTCTTAGAAATGTTATATGTTATGGCAAATTTTAAGTTGTTTGATAGCTGGTTAAACTTAAAATATACGTCACTATAAAACGTAACGTTTATATTTTCAATATTCCTTTCGACTTTTGGAATATTCGACAGCCTAAGCAGACAATTTGGCTTTTCCGTTAATAACGCTATGGAAAGCGAAGTAGCATGTTTGCTTAATACAGTAGTTGACCTATCAATTTATAGACTTTTACTATAGCTATTTTAGATACTTTTTTATAACTAACTCATCCGTTGACTTGCTTTAAGTGGGGTACATTTTTTTCTATCAATTTGACTTAATACATTTTACACTACACCGTTCTGCTCAAGGTACAAAGTATTCTATTTGTTTTTACATTCGAAAACCGTTTTTGCGCCAGCGAAATAAAAGCTAAGAGCGAGCAAAAATGCGAGGTGTACGTGTAGTGCACTTCGGCATGCAACTGCCTCGTTACCGAAGAATGTCCGAAATGAAGGCAGTAGAGTACATAACATTGAGTCAGAGACTACACTTCATACAAATGGGACCTAATTTTTTTAAGCAACAAAGCGTGTAGGTAACAGAAAGCGTAGGTATATTTGGCTCATTTGAATTCTGTTATATTTTGGATTTAGCTTCCATACAATCGTTCTATCGTTCAGGTCGTGAATGGAAAATGACTGAATGCGAATCGACGTAGGTGTATCAAAACGTGGGTTATTTTCAGCTTTATTATATTTGACGATAAAAGGGTATCTCGTAACGAACGCGTTAAGACTTTTTTAATGATGGAATTTTTATATCCATTTTGTCGATATATTTCAACATAACAGGATTTTTTACCAATAATAAATTTTGTTATGAAGATATAAACGATAACGATAAAATATATCTATTAATTTTAAGTATTAAGGGTATGTATGGAATTGAAAATGAGAAAGTGTAAATTACCATGTGATCGATATACACATGAATGCTCTGTGCAGTTTTCTATGCATACAGCAAGGCTCATCTGTCCGAGAAACGCAATGCAATAATTGAGGAAAAAACCGCCCTGAAATATTGTGTAATTATATTTGGACGTTTGCCGCTCACGATTTATTTGGTCGACAAAAAATCTATCTGATGTAAAGATTGACAGCGCCTTGCGTTTGCGCTCATTTAGTTCCAATTCTCTCTTAGCGGCAACTTTAGATATATGTAACCCAGTCGGTTTGAATTTCTTTTTTATGAACATAACAAACACATCAAGCGTAGTGGTATGAAATTCAGCTTTCCATTCTGAGGAGTCTGGGTTAGATCCTGTCAAGCAACTCTGACTTGTTACGTGTGTTTTATTATTAAAAATTTAAATGTCACTTGCAACAACGGTGAAGGAAAACGTGAAAACCTGCACACCTTAGACATGTAAAGCATATACATAATATTTTCTAAGGCGTGTGGAGTCTACCATTCCGCACTTGGCCAGCGTGGTGAACTGTGGCCTAAATACGCCTCACTGTGAGAGGAGACCTGGTCTAACAGTGGACCAATAAAAGGGTAAAAAAGGATCAAAATTTAAAGACAGGTACCTTCATATATACGTACAGACATATCCACCAAGCAAATAAACACATGTAAGTATTATAGGGGCAGTGTAGATAGGTAAACTAATGTCCTTACATTTGTAACAATTACGAGCACATCGATAAACTGCAACTTCAGCATTGTATACAACCATCTATACCATTTTATACTTTCCTTTTTATCTATACAAATATAAAATTATAATGTACTATTACGCCCACATTTAGCTATAACGTGCAACATGCATGCTTCAGGTAATAAAAATTCCAAATAAGACAATAAAGTTGAAATTTTTAAATACAGAACATGCCATAGTTAAACAACAGGTGAAGCGTCTGTTATGATTTAGTACCCGTTTTTGAATTTTATTGGACACGATATTATTAGTCTATGTCTAGGTGTATGTTAACTAATCGTAAAGTCAGTAACATGATGTACATTAAGTACTTTATATAAGTACTTTAACAGTTTCATACAAAGATTCAGAAGTTAGGAGGCTCATATCGCGATGCCTCGCATCAGACTAACTTCAATTTGCAGCAGGGTCAACAGTTACACTGCGTATTTTTCTGCTATGAGCGCTGTGAATACTTAACTAGGTACATATAACTAAATTCAAACTGTCGAATTGACTAAGAACTACTTCCCTACTACTAACTTCACCAATTTCAGTGGGTTTGCGTGTTGCGTTGTACAGTTTAACTCGTATATAAACGTTAATATATTGCCACCATAATATAGCGAGATTTATGTATTTGATAGCCAATAACATATGATGCACTCTGTGTAGATAAATTTGTGTGAACACTACGGTACCTAGATGTGTATTTCCTGCACATTTACCACTGTGTAGGTAACCGTAGTTATACTCGTAAACTTGAAACCCGTTAGAGACGGGAAAACATATTGTATTTGTAAATACTCGATGGTATAGACATTTTGTAACTTCGCTTTAATGCATTATCCTTCAGGGTTACGAATAGAAATATTTTCTGTACAATTTTGATAATATTGATTGTTCAAATTTTTCTAATGCGTTCAAGGGCGAGTGCTACGACACTAAATAAAACTAGAAAGAACAAAGGAACACTTGTTGTCCAACAAATCCTATTCCTAAAACAACTAACTTCTTCATACGACAGTCAGTATCATTTGACAAATAAAATAGAAGAGACGAAACAAAACATTGCTGATTTTATTAATTAAAATGAAAGGTAACGTACACAACATTTCCAAACTCTAATACCATTGAGAATAAACAAAAGACAAATGGATGGTATGTACAAGGTTTTTCACATATATACTATCAACATATAAATACCAACACACAATTTTACCGAGAGTTGGAATTTATGCTTGACCAGCGACATCTAACACTAAAGTACAAATCACATTGATTTATTCCCCAGAGCTGCATTAGCATTTTCTAAGACATACACTTACTGTTTTACGATTAATAAATTGGGTTTTATAACGGAAACAGAATTGATTCTGGTATACTTTATATCAAACAATAGAGTAGTTCGTGAAACACTGTCTAACCTTATCTACTCGTACATTATTTTGTAACTAGAAAAATTAAATAAGTAAATATTCTGTTTCATCATAAGAAACACTCACGTGGCAATCATAATTTAATTTCGTCATGATAACATAAATAAACAACCTTAATTCAAAATTAAGAAAAGAAAATTAATGCATGAAAAAATACACTTCAAATAATTGCCTGAAATAATTATTCAAAGCAAAACAACGCAGATACACCGCTTTCTTGAATTCCAAAGTGGGTATTGTCTTTAAATAACACTTAAAATATAATTTCGTCAGCGTTTTTTCCTCGGATTTTCAGGAACAAAAGAGCAGGCTGATGTCAAACACTTAGCTCGGCTAACCCAGTTTGTTGTGTTAAAAGTGCTTCTTGTGATTATAGCCCCTACCACGACACCGATTGCTTGAGAAATTTCTATTCCTTGTGATTTTTCTCCGTTCATTATTTTCTTTTCTATTCATGTTCTTTACCTTCCAATACCAAAAAAATATTTAATAACATTTACTTGTTCGGGACAAGCCTATCGACGTAGATACTATTACATTTAATGTAGATAACATAAGTATTACTTACATAAAGAGTTCATTACCTGATCATAATCTTACTAAAGTTATATAGAAAGAGAATATTTTCTGTTACTAGTATAAGCGATCACTGCAGAGGTTACTTGTAAATGACATGCTCTACCTGAAATCCAATAAATTTTAAAAGCAATTTATTTAAAACGGATTCAAATCGCTCTTTCCTACACGTAATAAAGTTACTAGTGATTCGAAATATTTTCTCCTCTAAATTTATTTTTCGCTAATATTTAACTTTATTACAGATGTGAGTACAATTTACTTCTAGCGGGCTGATATACCTTAATCTATTTCAATAAAATAAGAGAAGCTTCAATTGGGTTGTATCTTTATTAAAAACGTTCATTATGATGTCAGATACATATAGTAGTGGTTATAAATGGCAAGTCTTCACCCGCAAAGAGGTCAATGGAGCCCTTTGATCCGCTCTCACCTGTGCCCTCGAGTGCTGGTCTTTGCGGACCAGACACTTCACTGTACTTAGCCGGCCTTGTGTGTTTACTTTTGTGGTTGCATCGATACACACTGAACTTAATAACCACCAGAAAATTTATTATAAAATGTACTCTTGGAATTTCAAAATAAACATTAATTTTAGAAAATATTTGAATTTATAAATTAACGGGTAAACTGATTTTTATACATGTTGCCTGAACATTTATGTCCTATAACGTTATTAAAATTTGTGAGTCAACGCTCAAAAGGTTAAGATTAACAGTCTCTATAACTCTTAGAGGAAGAATAAACGAAATATTTTTAAATAAACGTGACTCCACAATTCACGGCGCGGTCTTACGGCGTCGCTGTTAATAATATTTACGTTCATTCTGCTTTCTTATATTTATAAGGAGACATGTTTTTGTTAAATATTTGTGAATCTTTTCAATGAGCTGCCGATAAAAAGGGGTGTTTGTATTTTGTGGGTCTGGCCCTGATTTGAATGATAATAGTGTTAGAAATTTATTTGGTCGTAAAACGAGAGAGTGTTACCGGCCAGGATTATGACAAAGGCAGTTTTATCGCGGCCGGAGTGGCAGTAAATTGTGCTTCGCCTGTCAAGTTTCCGTGCGTACGAACTAAGTTCAAAGGATCGGGACTCTGCGTACTCGTTTTAAAAACAAGACGTTAACATCTAACCCTTGTACTTAAAATGATTTATTACTACAAATTGATGCTAATAAATGTGTATAAATTTGTTCTCAAGTGACATGTTTTGATAATTTATATTCATACTAAATGGACTAGACAAGCCACCGACAACAGCCATAAATTTTTTTATTACGTAATAATTATTACATAGCTTAATATAGTTTCTTCTTTAGTTAATGCACTTTTACGCTTTTCCAGAACAAATCATGGAGGATCTTCATTGTTATTAAAAAGGAACACACTGCCTCTTCTCACGCTGTGACCTTATTTTGAGTACACATGGGGTCAACTGCTCTAAGGTGACTAACAGTCCATCAATAAGGCGTGGTAGACAAGGTCTTATTGGCGCCGCTTGTCCCGGAGCAACTGGTGGGTTAGCTGTTTTCCTCCTCAACGGAGCACGACACCAGCCTCACCAATACGGAGTCAGAAGTCGACGGCACTCTAATTTTGCTATTATACCTAATTCAGATTTTTTTACTTTTATAAAAAAATTGAAGTTCTCCAAAACTGGCACACGTTTATTTAAAGCGATTTATTTGACAACAGCCTCATCTTTAATATAAAATTATTTAAAATCTGTAAATTTTATTCCATATTTCGTATCCGTCATCTTCAATTACATTAGATTATTATATATAGAAGACGTTAGTATCAAACGACATCCTGCTGAGTCGTCGCTATGTTATTGTCAATATTCACAAACACGAATATTTATGACCAATTTAAAGGCCATAAAAAATTTATATCTCAAATCCGTTTTATAACCTATTCGATTTACAAGTGTTTGTTTTATTAAAGTACAATATTTGGGCAACCATCAAAATAGCGTACGTTTTGCGACGAATAAAATTTAAAAGAATTGAAAGCAATAAAATAGCATTTTTCTTTATTGGATTAAGAATCTATGATATATTTATGAGTGTTCGGTTATGAACATGCTACTAAAATGGAAGTTATCGTTTATTGACGTCGTACAAAAGTACGAGTATTCACGCTTTTAGTAGCGGTTTGGTTTGATAAATAAGTTCAATATATAATATCCGCGGATGTATTTGCCACAAACCATATCTAAGTAATGCCTAACAATAGAACAAAAGATTTTAGTATGCGTATAGTATCATTCCAACATCAAGACCTCTTAATTCTCAAAAGCAATGCGGCGAAAAATCTGAAGCCCAACTAGGCGTATCGTCTGAAATGACGATAACCTTAAACAATATCTTGTATACTCGTATAACATTAAAGGATATATCTCGTAATGCAACGCGAAGTTCAGAATAGCGTACAATAAGCAATTTGAGTCGGCGTAAAAGTGGCCGTTGTTCTCCTAATTTAGTACAATCATTATGCATATTGCACGCCTCACTTGCCTCTGTTTCTCGATAAACACTGCTCGTTCCCCGCCGAGTTTTCCCTTTTCCCGCTTTTTTATTATTAAGGGGCCGCATTTACCTGCGAATGTAAATTCTGTCCGTACCGTCGAGTACAGAAAGCAACATTACCGGTTAATTTGGTTATTTTATAATTTTCCTTTCCAGTACTACCTACCGTCGACACAAGATCGTATTTCGTTATAGCCGCGACAAACGAATTTGTTTCTGAGACCCTATGACATAAAAACTACATATAAGGAAAATCGCATATAGAGCTCTCATTTAAAGTTACTAATGAGTAACTTGCTCCACGTTCGTTGTTTCAAATATCAATGGGCGACCGTTGCTAATTTTCATAAAAAAAAACACTATTAAAATTTAAGTTGGTTTAGATTGTACCAAAAAACGGAACCGCATCATTCACAACAACATCTTGATAATAAATAGAATACTTCACCTTGTCCTGAACCCTGCAGAAATTAACGTCAAAACAACAAAATCGAATCGCAACTCTCGACAGTTTTAGACTCGTTGTGACGCAATATTCGCAAAACAAGCCTTAATTCTGTTACACTTTATTGTTCCCGTAACTACTGTTAGCTGGTGTGTTGCTTTTCTACCCTTCCCGTTACATTAGAGATCGTTCGAGGTAATGAAATTACCAGAATAGATTCGATTGATTCTTCGATTAACTCACTCCGGCTCGCCAACTGAAGTGATTGCTTGTAGGCTTGCTCAAACCGCAACAAGCACCACGAATTGAATTTATGTTTCCACTTCCTGTGGACGATGCTTTATATCTTGTAAAGAATTTTTCCCGCAAATAGAAATATGGACTTTAAATAAAGCTTTAGCTTATTTGCTAGTGAATTAGCATCTGATTCATTTTAGTGAAAAGATTTTATAGGCAACTCGAAATTATTAAAATTGATTTTATTCTTTTTAGAAATTAATTTTACATTTTTACCCTTACTTGCAATTACACCTTTGTTTTTTTTACACTACTCTATACTGTATTGTATGAATGAGGCACATATATGTATTAATTCTATAACGTTAATACACTAAAGGTCTATCCCGCAACTTTCACCTTTAGCATTATTATTCGACCTTCCGCCTAAATCTTCGTATCATTAATTCATATCAGAAGGAAACTACTTAGTGGGATATTGATAAGCTACCTTGAGGATGCATTGATCATTTCAAGTTTCTACAACATTCAAACCATTATCCAGGGAGCTCATAGGTTAGTCATTATTGTTACCGTCTCACATGTTTGCTGGAAGTTACCGCAAGACCGTAAATGGATCTTCGGATAAGTTCGGTTTGACTAACTTGTGTATTCAAGTAATTAAGCCACCTTCGCCTTATGTAACCAAATTAACCCCTAATGAGCTATTCAACGCTATCTTTGTGCTATTGTTTTCTTTTAATGAGCTTGAAATAACCTATGTCGATAATTTTCAAAACCGACAAATTTATCGATTTGAACAGCGATCGAGTGTATAAACGTTTATAAACAGCTATTACAATAAGTTTAGTTCACAAACACCATTTTAGCGTTCCTGTGGCACACGAAATCCCCGGAGTGCAGGGGATCGATTGATTTGCACTTCCGTATTCCAGCTTAGGTTTGGCAGACGGAGCACCGAACGCCTAACATATTCCACTTTAGCAAGTGTAACAACGCATTTATAAGAATATTTGAAAGAGCTTGTTCTATTTAAAATAAGTGCAGTAACAGAAGGCAGAAAAATCGACAAACTTTTTTGATCAGCTGTAATATAACACTTTATCAAAAACATAACCCTCTCCTTACGATCGGGTAATAAAAGTAGTCTACATTAGGCAGTATAACATCAACGATCTGCCCGTAAAAACTCCGTCCAAATCGGTCGAAACACTGTGGAGATTAGCAGCACTCGTAGTAAGTAGGTATCGCATACTTATTACTTTCATATGAGTTTAGTAAAACCACGTTCATTTAATACTACAAACAGATACTTGTACTTCAATAAATTAAAGCCAAATTTTTCCAACGGGAAAAACCAACTACCCGCAGGAATATTAACTTTTTGTTTGCCGATTAAAATATATTTTCTAGGAACTTCCGAATAATATCAAATTCTAGGTATTCTGAGATACACCTGAACTTTGACAATGCATAGCCTTAAATCCTTTTATCTCATTTTATCAACCCCTTTATCGTTCCTCTGTTAGACACGGGTCTCCTTTCAGCGTGAGAAGGGTTAGGGCCATAGTATACTATGCTGGCTAAGGGCGGGTTGGCAAACTTAGTACGCCTTACAGAACATTAATGAGGAATCTTGCGAGACTGTTATCCCGCGGTATTTTCCTACGCCCATATTGCAAATGATATTAAATATCAAAATTACGTAATGATTTCTTAATGATATATATAAAGGCATGGACTAGAACCCTCGGAATGGAAATCTGAATTTTGCGCGTCTAATCTGGTACTAAATTTCTATATAAATAACCCTAGTTTAATAATACACATGAAGTTCACTATTGGAAGTCTAAATGTTGAGTGATGTAACTTAAAAATCTTTTTCCATTAAATGTTCAATCATTTCACTTTTGTGTTTTGGTGTCACTTATCATTAAATACCATAATATAAATTTAGAACGAGGTTAGCAATGATAATAAATTTCATGGAACACTCCCTAGGTACTCCCTAAATACCGAAAGACTAAGACGGTGACTAGATCAAAGCCGCAATAAAATAGATGAAGGTAGTAGAAAGGAAGACGAATTGGCTGCGTGAAGGAAAATCTGCAAAGGACAGAGACAAATGGAAGAAGACTACATCGGCCGAAAGGGTTGTGCGTGATAGAAAGTCTGTAAGTTCGTATTGACTATTTCCTCGTCATGACTGGCAAGAAAATTGCCTACGAAAAATTCATCTATCATCGCGCTTCTGTTCACGTAGCTTGTACAATATAAGTTGAAAGAGTTACAAACCGCACACTCGCATAGAATACAGGATATAAAGTACAATATTTCAACACATATGGAAAACTTAGTAACGCTAATTATGTATTATTGTTAGACTAACTATCTTCGTCTTATTATTATTTATTATGATAACGAGTCACATTAATTGATTATAAAACTTGTGTATAACGCTAAATAGGGGATTATACATTTAAAGCAAACCAATTTGCATAGTTTATCAGATAAACGAAAACACAATACTCACAAAACAATACATTTTTTAAAAAAAGAGACATTTAACGCTCCAAATTAAATTGAAGTACGTTGCTGTGATAACGTGTAAAGTTCAATTGTAATAAAATTTCAGTGAAAAATAAATGACAGTTACTGCAATAAAATCATTGTTGATCCATAACGTTTTGGCAGTAACTGTTCTATTTTCAAATATAATACGGAGATAACTAGTCAAGCGACTATGTAAGTGGCCAAGCAAAAGTGTAGACGTGGATATAGATTTTCTATATAAAATTTCGTATATGTGCACTACACGAGGGATGGTCAACACGTGACAAGCATGATAAATGAGGAGTTCGGGATCATGCCTCCGGGGACTGCCTTTGGCTAGAGGTAAGATTTGGAAAAACCTATCAACCTTACCGCAGAAGGCATTCAAAAGAGTACCTTATTGTCTCTTCAGCACGGGTAATATTACAATATGAAAAGATTAAGTTACAACTTTTTAAAAATAGACACATCTACGAATTAGTATTGCAAAACGCAAGTACATGAAGTACGTTAGTTTAGAAGTAAATTGACCCTTTCCGTCCAGTTTTAAGGTTCAAAACAGTGTGTGCCAATTGATTTGTAGTTCGCGCAAAATGTTACCGAAAGTCAACAGAAAGCAACGATGTAGGATTCAAAACAGAGAATTTCTCCTTAGATTTTAAACAACGAATATATTCAGTAGCCGCCTCTTAGTGTAACAATGGAATAAATCATGTGATTTTTCCTGAAACTTAACTTAAGCCACTTTCAAAATCACGAGCGCGATATTTCATATAAGTCCATATGGGTCACATATACGACTGAGCTGTTAAAATACTATGCCATGTTTACTCATTTAAATGTAAAATTCAACAAACTCATGATAAATTTCAAAATTTTAACTCAACATTTTTGCCATCTGTAATAAAATATCGTATCTAATTCCAGCGTTTATACACGTATCTATATACACAGAAATAAGTTCCTGCGATATAAATAAGTAATAATAATAAAAATATCCGTGAGTTTACGAGTTTTATGGGTGATCCTGCAGCCACGCGCTCAAGTAAAATAAACTCGGGATCTATGTTTTCTGCTGTTCGTTGCACTATCCTCCAAATGTTTGGTTAGGTGTGTTTTGTTTGAACAGAAGCCCATAAACCATATTGGACACACGGTAGCACTTACGCGCCAGTGCCACTCTTCACGTATAGGAACAAGAATGTCATAGTCCGCTGTTTTAATCAGTCATGTTATGAATGTCCGAGAATCTTAAAATTATTGCTTTGTTATAATCTAAACTGTAATATTGAGATGAAGAATAGTCACTATCAAATGTTATACACAGACTGACAGGTTACGCTCCATCTCGTGGTAAATAGTCATAACAATCTACATAGTAACATACGTAGTGTCATTAATACTAATATTATAAATGTGAAAGAGTATTTGTTTGTCCTTCTTTCACGTCAAAACGGTGCAACGAAGCAACATGATTATCGGTATGGAGATAGTTATAGAGTGACATAGGGTATTTTTTTCTCGGTGAAATTACTCATTTCCAGGAGAAAATAAGTTTTAATCAAATATGTTCCATAGGTGGCGCTACGGGCTAGATAACGGTATAACGTGTGAACAAAACAAATTATTTTCATCACATGGACAACGCCGGGCAGCTAATTTTAATAATAATCAAAATGAAATGTCTGTTTTAGTAAATCGGGTACCGTCGGATACAGCCGGTTTGATAACTACTCGTACATGACGACATAGACCTAGTCACTTCTGTAAACATGTCTATACAGCTTTTATCTAGTTGCTAAGCTTAAAGCAGATTGAATTTGAACAATCGTAAAAGAGCTCTTACTGAGAATATGTTTTAATAGGTATTTTTTTAATTATAATCATGTATTATATTTGTAAAGACAAAACTTTTTCATGTTTCGTAAATAAAATAGATCATCAATTAAACTGCCGCGTGAGGTACATATTTGTATATAACTATATATATGTATGTGAGCGTTAATGGTGATAAACCTATATATACCAAAAAAGTAGGTAACAATTGATTGTTACATAACATTAGTTGAAACTTTTGTCACCCAATGTCGAAAACTGTACGTATTTTGAAGGCAAATTTGTCTTTTCGCGTAAGCCATGTAATACATTCCAAAATAGTCCACTCAGAAAGCAATTTAGATTCCATCCGCGTTTCAATCCTGCTGTCAGTGGAAAATATTGGTCATAAGAAACAGTCTGGTTCGAAATAAGGGCGTCGTTTAGCGACTTTTATACGACATAGTATTATTATGTTCCGGCCTTATAGTTCATGAATAGGACTTCGAAAGTAATAAGCACGTGCATTTTTTATCATATTGTATGTGAAACATTTACATATATTTGCGACTTAAACCTGTGCCTATATGAAATTACTTTTACAAAGTAATATTTTCAATGGGTACATACTGAACTGCATTATAATATCGTTTTTTAATAGCGTATTATGAAAATTTGTTTATGAATTGTATAGGAACGTCTTAGTATGGACTACTTATAAATAGGTATTAAAATTACAACACATTTATTTACTCACAGAAAAACTTATGTACTATGTACATATTATGTACTACCTACTCTATTTATTACTAAAATAACTTATATATTCGTAACTTACGATTAAAACAGACATTATGTGTTTATTGAACATAACTTCAAACTATTCAATTTAAAATGTAACCCTAAACAAAACAGCATCATGTACTATCAGACGGAAAGAGTAGGTACCTACGGAGAAAATGAAAAAACCTCGATTAATTGCGGTTCAATTTTCTGCGTTGGCGTCGGTAAACGCAAAAGGGACTTCCTTTCATAAGACGAACCCTTTGAAAATGACCCGCATTTAACAAAAAATATCTTTGCATTCAGTGGCGTCGCGTCCGGCGTGCTTCCGTCCACCACTGATGATCGCGCCGCAGTCAAAAAATAACAGTAGAGTTATCAAAAAAATAATACGATTTACACTTTATCGTTGGAGAAAAATGTAAAAACGAACTGAATTCACACTAACAGTCTGTTAGGAGTCGGTTACAGATGACCATGAGCGGCGGCAGCCATTTGTAACTGCTGCTTGCTCATTTGCTAGTCTATTAAAAAAAGATGGAAAACCATACTGGCATCTCATACTTGAATATATTTTAAAAATATGTACCTATAATGTGATGGTAAATGTTATGTACAATCGAGTGAATTACTATGTTAGTACCTTGCAAATGCAAGGTATAGAAGTAGATCAATTTAAGACTCAACCAACCCACAGATCTACAAACCGAGGATCACAAAGTAAATAAAGATAAAGTTATAAATTTAAGTGTCGGTAAAGTTAACTATATTAACTCTGATCGTACCGTTAAATTGTTACGGCCTTTTCACAATGTAACTTACCGTCCTTATTAGACTATGGTCCGACCGTGAATAATACCCACTTTGCGCCCAATAAAACTTTCCCTCCTTTCCCGATATTGGAAACAATGGCTTTGACTCACAATTTTTCTCCACGACAGCCGGATATCGCTGGGATTATATCGCTCCTTTGATTTGAGGTTAAACGTGATATCATTCCAAATGAGACCCCTTCGTTAGAAGTGTTATATCCTTTTGATTTTGTATCGAATAATGCTGTCCCTTTTCTGAATATCAACACCAATACTGATATAATTTTGTGATATCGCTCCAATGAATTGAATATCACAGTACAATTCTCATCTTTGCAAATGATAAGATGAAAAGGGGATATAAATTTAAAAATGTTATAGTATATTTTGAAAGTGTCAAACGAATAATGAATATAAAGTAAACTTGTACGTATAGAGGTATGTATACCAAAAATATACATTAAAGTAATATCATTGAAATATTTGCTTAAAAAAATCATTTTTATACATATTAGTTTATTATATTTATTACTGATGAAACTTTTTTGATACATTACGTAAATTACGCTGTAAATTCTAATTTTTCTTTTTTTCACTATTCTAGACGTGTTGCTTGGTTCATAAAAGGAATTAATTTTTTCTACTAATTTAACTTCAATGTAACTGTGTACTGTGTTTTATCAAATCAATAAATAAAGTAATAACGGTTTTACATTAATTAGTTTGGACGTTTAATAATCACTAAAATTTCCATTTCCTGTACCTAACCTCAGCCTGTACTAACGCTTAATGACTTATTACCATCCGTATCGCTTGCAAAGTGAGGTTAGAGTCTAATCTGCGATTAGGAAGAGCATCCATTTTTACCGGTCGATTGAACAATAAAAGAAAACGAAGGATCTCAAATTAGACAAAAGCGGTATTAATACGGAAGCCATTAAATTGAGATAAGCGCCACAGCAGATTGGGTGGCGCCCTACGGGTGGTATTAGCCAGTAAGTCCTGATAAGTGAGGGTGGGTCGCGGTACAGAATAAGTAACGTGGACGCCGTTACAGCCATTGAGGCTATGTGTAATAATTACTGCTTTATACATAATCTTATATTTACTTTTTAATTATACAAATTACAAAGACAAAGCGTTTGTTTGCACAAATATGGGTATGTTTAAAGATTTTGCAGAATTACTAGATCAATATATATTTTACCTGTTATCGTCTACAAATTTTGGTTTTTTAGATTAATAACAATAATTCTATTTGGATAACATTACGAAGGGCTATTATTAAAATGTCGCATAATTAAGAAGATCAGACGAATTCGATAATTAATATAAAATTGATAAGATTTTATAGATAAAATTGTATATAAGCGAACAAAGCATTGAAAATAAAGAAATAGGACAATTTTCTGATGTAAATATACATATATGCAGTTGTAAAAATTAAACTAAAAGTTTTCGTATATACTGCTCTTTAGGCGCAATTTTCATTGCACGGATCAGGCGTTTGTGGACAGTAATTGAAGCGCCGGCTGCTTGCCGGGTGTCGCACCGCAATCAATACGGGCGGGCGATGCGATGACGTGCCACGACGAAACGCCGCCGGCAGCCCTGTAATCAGATAAAGCTGCATTGTTTTGACTTCTATTTTCTACATAAATAGCTTATATTAATATTACAACGACATCATGCGACAACGTAACACCGGCCCCCAAACTGGGCAGAGCCTGCTCTGGTGAGCAGACTCGATTAACAACATTATAGGTTACATTTCTAAATACAGCGAATATTCATGCTCACCATACAAATATTTGTCCTGGGTGCTGGGTGTGAATGTAACTCACAACCCCCGGCTCAGCAGTTAGGTTCACTAACCATTAGACCAAACGGCCAGGCCTATTATTCTACGGCAAAGAAAAACAGAGCTTATTCTCGGATAAACTGCTCTATTTTCGGCAACAGGATCACTACAGTGCAGTGCCTGTGTATATATAATAACTTACTTTAAAACCATGACAGTCTACAATACTGAATTCTTCGTAGGAGGTAAGCGATAATAAAGAAAACTTGCTTTTAATGGCCGAAATATGGTTTTCAGTTAATGGGTTACCTTTACGCCATAATGATATCGAAAAAGAACGGAGAATTGGATCAAAAAACGTTGTTCATGATATGCGATTAATCGAAACACAGCCATTAATTTACAAATGAATTAATGAACAACAGCTGTTCATGTATAATTAATTAGTAGTGTAAATTTTTGAACCAATGTTCGAGATTATTTCAATATTTTGCAGTGATTAACAGTCTGATTTGCTTTATTGTTAACATTATTGTATATTGGTAATTCCTTAATAGAGTACCGCTCAGTTAGCAGTTGGATGTCTTTTGCCTGTATATATAAAGTCTGTCTGTCTTGTAGATACATGTGAATATAAGCAGATAATGTCCTTGAAGTATGTACTTAAGAGATTTTGACCTTTACTGTTAGTTCTAGGCTCTTTTTATAAAAACATTATGCCGCTTATTTTCCACAAGGTTGGAAATATAAGATTTCTAAAATCTTTTCTCGAATATTAATTACTATATCGTTTTCTTATCACATTATTCTTACTGACCTATCTTTAACAATATATTTTTCAGTTTTTACATTATAACGGTCGTTTTTATAAAAAGTATATTACTACCCATGTTTGTAACCCATTATTATATTTTAGCATTAGACCTCTCGTTATGGGTCGCAGCAACAGCCTAATTTTTCCTCATAAGGCTTAAATATATGTTTGTCGACAGGTAATAATATAAGCAGTAACATTATTTTCAGTTAAGCTTTTAAAATATGAGTGTATCGTTTAAAAGTAGGTACTTTATATCCGATATAATTTAAAAAAATGTCTTATGTCATTTGGTGATAGTTTATTCTACATATATATATATATATAGTGGAGACAGACTACTGAAAATTTGTACGTATACTTTGTACAAAAAATAGATCTTGCTCTATAAACTCCTCTGAAATGAAAATTCATAACGATCAGTTCCCTTATGACAATGTTGAAAAAGAACAGAATAAAAACCCAGTTATAAACACTCATGAATCTAAACGCAATCATCAAAAATGTTGAAAATTTCACAAACCGTGCAAATAACGTCCACACTCTCGAACAATGGCTCCCCTTCGGCTCATCCACTCGCATTCCTTATTAGGTGTTCCTTTGTTTTTCTTTTCTCTTCACTTTTATCGTACCAGAAAAGTAATTATAATTTCCAAGAGGACGGGGAAATTATCTGCCGTTTTATATGAACAATATTTTTTAAAGGAAAATCTTCCAGTTTCCGGGTTGCGGAGCTTATTTTCAATTATTTAATTATAAAAATAAATTTCATTAATTTGTGTTTATAACGCGAACCTTGTAGTATACTTTGTATAAAAGACCACTTAATAAATGCCTACATATTACGACAATGGAAAAGATTCATAAATGATTTTAGTATTTCAAGAAAAACAAAACGTATTTCTCCAAGAAAATACAAAAGATGTTTCAATGCTAAAACAACTTTGTCGATTTTAAACATGGTTGTGTGTAATATACAGTACAGTTTCATACCGCAATTACTCCGTTATAAAGCCCAAGTTTTCTTTCATAATAGTTAATTAAAATAAAGAAATTGTAGCTGGCTTTAATAAGTCCCCTTCCAGTCTTAGCTGAGATGGTTTCCTGCAACTAGGGGGACATATAATGAGTACTCCATTACGCTTCAACGCGGATTAGAGCAGATACTAGTGAGTGACCAGCACGTTTCACGGAATAATTTAAGCATCCTTGAAAGCCTCTCTCAAGGTTAAGTAACTGTCAGCCACGGATAGACTAGGAGGGACTGCGAGCAAATTGTCCTCAATACCGAAATAATTTGGAACTTTGCTCGTTCTCATTAAAGTTATGAAGACACTATCAGTTGCTATAACATTTTCATTTCATTAATGCCTGTTATTCTGTGAAAACAACAAGAACTACAGACTAAAGTAAACTTAAACAACAAAGATCTTCTTACTGGTAATAATTTTACAAAATGCTAATTTTACATGAATAAAAACACGAACTCGCTTAATGTGAGAGCATTCAAGTGGTATTCAAACACATTTTAAATAATCCATTACCGACTTTGTAGTCTGATGCATGAGGAAATTCGTTCGTGACTTTGTAAAGATTTGCTTTAATCCCTTAGAGACTGCTCAGGTTTGTAATGGGGTACCTACGATCTTCGCCCCTGTTTGATTGAATTCGTTAGGGTTTTAAGACAACGTTCCGTCAAATCCCCTGAGGCAGAGATCCGACGTTCGAAGTAGTTTATATTTGACCCTTACTTACATCCTGGTTGAACATAAATGTCTATGACATAAGGCTTACTCTTCCAAGCTCCAAGGAAACTAATGAAATTATGCAAAATATTCTTTTTCGTTGCAAAAATCAACTTCTGTTAATCGTTACTGCTTACTTTGTGTTCGCCTGCTACTCTTTGCGAACCTTAGATCTATAAAGAGATGCATAAACGATGATTTTTAAATGAACCTCAAATAAAGGGTTCTAGAGAAATTTCTATTTCAAATAATTTGCTATGCAGGCATCAATAATTGTTTCACACATAAGTTATGTAAACATTATGTAAATTATTCCGTATATTCGCAGCAGATAGTGAAAATAAATAAGAAGATTCTAATATGCGGTACAACTTCCTAAAAAAAGGATGTAGCATAATGGAAATCCCCTCAAAAACCGTAAGCAAACATGTCAAAGACATCTTCGAACTGATTATACCCACTTTATCAAAACCGGAATATGGAGTACAATACTTGACAGTTTTTTTGATTCTCGGGGGTGGTGTGGGGTGGAAAATGTCAACAGATCGGACATTTTTGTGGCCACCACTCCACGTTTGTTTATCATGGCGCTTGATGCATGAGTAATTGTGTACAGAAATAAGCAGACGTGTAAAACCACGTTTAGCTGTGAGATGGCCTAGTGGTTTCGACTTCAGCTCAGCCACCCATTTTAGTGGTTTAAAGTTCGAATCACTGGCACACGTCTTGGTATCTTACGACGTAGGTATGAGCGTTTCCATGCTTAATTAGAATCACTCAGGGGAAGTACATAGGTACAAAGTCGTGAAGATACCTCCATGCATTAGAAATTCTCTAAGACCTTTGAATTCTATCAATCCTTAAATCCTATCGCAGGAAGAACAGACGTATGCCTATAGTGAATTGCCTATTGTGATATAATATTGTCCATATTGTCCCACCCATTATAATGGGTGGGACAATCACAAGATCACATAGCAACAATGCATTTCAGGAATTTGTTCAAAATAGCTACCTCACGTTGATGTCAAATATTCCATTTTTAGCGGCATCAGTATCAAGTAGACTTCTGTAATGGAACTTTAATATCCGAAAGGAAAGGGTAAGAGAAACTTAACATTTTCTCACAAACTTCGACCCTTATCTTGAATGCAGAAACTATTCGGAACCTACACAAGCAAGAATTATTAGGGGGAACTACTACATCTATAATGGAGCCAACACACGCGGACCAAGCTCCCCACTCGACACAACATACACACTGGGTTATTTATACATATAATATTTGCAGCGCCCGCATGTAACATAGATACCCAAATTTTCCGGTTGACAGCGCACTTTGAGTCTTATTTGAACACCCTCATCCGTACAATTTGACTGAGAACTAAACAGCGAGGCGTCAAGCTAATATTCATTGTAATTCATTACTAATCAATTAGAAGCGATAAAATGATTTACTGAAAATTAATTGTAGTTCATAATAGACCGAAATAAAAAAAATAGGGTTAAGAAGGTCAAGGAAGAAAAAAAGGCCACGAACTAGTACCTACCTACTTAATTAACTGGCCGGTCCAGTGGTTAGTGTAACTGACCGCAGAACCATGGGTAGTGAGTTTGACTCTTATACCTACAAAAATAAAACTCCCTTAACGTTATTTCCTGCGTAACACGAGTATTAAAATTCGACAGTATAGTATAAGAAATAATTACATCCCTATAAATCTACAATATCAATGATTACTTGCCCTTAATTGTTAACACTGCTAACATTCTAGCGTGCAATGCATGTGAATACCAAATTGTATTACAACTAATTATGAAAGGTTCATTAGTCGCTTTTGGTAAATATTTGGAGTGCTCGACGTTTTTGCTTGGATAAAATAAGCGTTAATTTTCATCAACATTTGAGGCAATCATATTGAAATTTGTGTAGACGACGCAAACAGGGACGAGTCGTGATTCGCAAACATACCTGCTAATAATGTTTATTCAGTACTCACATTATGTTTTGCATTTGGCTTCTATATCTCATTAATAAATACTTCATTAAGCAACTAAAGCAAACGCAATTAACACATTAAGGCACTTATTGGTAAGTAACCATATTTGCCACTAGTTTTATATTATCACAGTATATATTGACTGGCCTCGTGGTTGAGTGGTTAGAAATCCTTACTGCAAAACCGGAGGTCGTGGGTTCGATTCCCACCCAGGATAAACATTTGTGTCATGTGCACATTTGTGTGTTCTGTGTCTGGGTATAATAAAAATATCTACAAAGTACGTATGTATGTATAAATGTATGTTAGGTAACTAACTAATTAATTTCTTTATTTAGTACATATTAACAATTCCCAAATCGATATCAGAAGTTTGGAAAACAAAATCCCCGTTGTATGGAAGTTAAAATATAACCTACTTACAAGGTTAGTTCAGTTTAAAAAAATTAACTGACGTTCAATATCAATCCGTGTTTGTATAAATCCCAAAAAGTATTTCACATATAGCCCATTACGAAATATAAAATGTCAAGGTAAAATTTCTCCAAATCTCAAGCTAAGTTTTAAGAAGTTGAAATGTGAAATCTTACAAAATTCACCTACTTGCGAAATTTCTTATCCAAACTCCGCAGCTCGTTTGGATTCCAACCTGCACCATTATTTAAAATTATAACTTTGTGAAGTCATCTCTGTTTCAAATTCTGCAATTACGACAACTTAAAAGGCGATATAGGCGCTTGTTTAGTTTTTAATTTTAGTAACACCAAACTCACCGAAATATTTTATCAATCAATATGATGATAATTAGGTATTTTTTAAATTATGAAACACATACCTATAAATATGAAAATTTATAGGTGCGTACCGTGTTTCGAACTTAGACACCCGAAGTGAAATACTGATATCTAAGCGACAAGACTAACAGCTTGCGTTAATTTTTGTTAAAAATAAGCAGTACTGTAATAACATAAACATGTACCTACATACTAATACATACATATGTAGAATTATTCAGATTATGCATATGGATTTTTTATATTATGCAGAAAAATATTTTATGATACCTAAATCGATCTGCTTTTATTAAAGCAACGATATTATTCCAAGTGAACATACAACGCCGTGTAACAATGTCGTATATTTCATCGTGGAAGTCCTTGAAATTACAGGAACAAATTGTATTTTGCAAATAAGACGCCACCAGCATATTACCGTGTTGCTTGCGCCGTTCGCGTCGTAACTCTAAAAGGTGAAGTATTAAGATAATAACTTAATTCCAACGCGTGGACGTGAGATGCCCAAGGTATTCTCAAATTAAACTTATCTTTTCTCAAATAAATGCAAAATAGTATAAGCCTGATATAATTTCGTCTCTTACAAACTGCGGCGACGCAACCGTACAAAATCGCGACAAAATAAAACATTACAGTTACAACTAAAAGTATGTAACAATAACGCATTTTTATAGTGTCTTGCCGCAGTTTTACATTAATAGTTTACATCCGTGCGTATTTGTGCGGTAATAATTATAATGTAAACGTAACATGATGTTGGCGAAGAAACGGTAGCCATTTATGTTACTTAGTCAGTAGTTAAAATTCACTATTCTGTTTATACGTAATACATAAAACCTACATGTATACCGATTACTTTATTTTAAACGTACAAACGTAATAGAATTATTTTACATCTAAAAGGTGTACCTACATACGTAATATTTAAACTGCCGGAATTTTTGCAACAATTTAATTAAAAGTCATAAAAAGTATTTGTAGTGTACATCAAAATGCATGCACGCATTTAGTGGGCATGTTTCGAGCAATTTAGTTTGAATTCGTCACTCAGTGTTGGTGATGGCAGCGCGTTTTCCGTAAATCCTGCCTCTGATTTTTCATTATATTGTGACTCGTTTGTCACAAACAGAAGCGGAGCTTGCAACAAAACGAATCAACAGTATTTAACAACCGTATGTTTTGCAGTACACATACATAAATAGTGAAGCGTTTTTCTGAAATAAGACAACAAAAAGCAACGATTATCTAGTTGGTTTGGAGGTCAGTCGCTGGGCTGAAATCCTTGCCCACACGATGTTAACTTAATGAAACAACATTTTCTTTGTGTAAAGAGTACCTAACTTGAGTATTAATCTAACGTTCCGGCGTATTTCTCCGAAAACGATTCGAAGGAATTCTTCAGTGCGTACACCTACACAGTAACGTTTTCGATAATAAAATACCTTAGGAAAAATCTTTGCAAATTAATCTAATTTAATGGAAATATTCTTACCCATAATAATTTCTACATTAATCTTAGATTGATTTTATATTAGGCTCACTTTTACGAGTATAATTCCTAAGAGAGAGAATAAGAAATATAAAATAAATACTTATGTAAACAGAATATTTAACATTTTCCAGTGCATATCAGATGTAACGACGACATCCAGCATAACCATATTCTAACGGGACGTCAGTACTGTCTATTTCATTCTCGTATTCCCGGGTTATATCAGTCCATCCGGCGTCTGTCTGACAAGTCTTTAAGTTCAAACAGACTGGTTTCGCCCATTGTTTGCCCGCGGACCTTTTTGTCAAGATTTCCCATGAGACTGCCTTGTGGACATCCGCGTCACTTTCCGGTACTAGAGAGGGACATGCAAATTAATAGGTATAGAAAGTATTATCGTTATTGCGGTTTGTAAAATAATTTGTAATGACTCTTTATCTCATTTTTAATATTGAGGATGCCATCAAGGTAAATAGTGTCTAGTTTACATTACATTCGCATTTGTTGATATTTGCAAATATATAATATTATTACGCTGAAACATGGTGTTTTATCTTCAGCTACTTCAACATCAAATTGTGTTAACAAATCACAATGGTATTTGAATATTTCAAATATACGCTATCTTACAAGCAACAATGGTCCTCATGTAAGTTACCTAAGTCTTCTTTGTGAATAAAATCTTTAAACTCAATAATAACACGTAATATCTTTGCACACTTTCACCAAGTAGGTAAGTCGGAGCTTGTATTGTAGTTACCAAACAACTAATAACTTACATGTTATATTCATCATTTAGATATTTTTATTAAAATTAGACAACAACAAAACAAAAAACAAGAACATGAAAAAAAGCATGGGCATCACACAAATGTTTACCCTCCGAGGAAATCGATCGCCAGCTACAGTCAGGGTCGCTAACCACTCGACCACAAGATCAGTGAAGGAGGATTCCATTTAACTTTTAACATACGTAACTCCAGTATAGAACGAACTTCGCTGAAATGAAGAATTATAATAGTCCGGTTCTTCGCCATAAAAGTAGCTGTATCGATTTAAGTTAATTTTCTTAATGGCTGGAACTATCGGCTATTCAGCGGGCTGTAGAGGCGGCGGGCTCAGAGAGTTCCAAGCATCGCACATTCCAATAAGGTTCACCTGCACTCGGTAATCGTTGGTAAAGGCACGGTTGACGGGAACAATTAGCGTATTTCCTCAGTGATGCGCTCCTAGATGTAAAGACAATGGAAATTCCACACGACGCTATCGATACAAAACTTTGGCAAATATTCAGCCAGTTCGTAACGTTATCGTAATTGAACTAGGGCATGTTCTGCTGTATTTAGTATCAAATTTATTAATTATCATAATTTTTGTACAATCTCACGACCATCTGTACCCAAACTAGGCAGAACGAACGTTATTGTAACCAGACCAATCCAGTAGCTAATAAATTACCTACATATACATACTTACATAGATAATTTCACATCTATATATAGCAAATTTTCGTGCAAGTCATTTAAATATTCTTCTTGCGTAGATATCGAACGCACAACCTCTAGCTCAATTGTCAGTTTCGCTGGGCCACCGGGTAAATCAAATATCGCTGATCTTATGGATTTTGGTTACGATTTTCAGAGACATTCGTTCAGATGATACTGTTGTTGTTCCAAAAAAGTTCTTGGTTACGTCCAGTACTTCTATATCTACGTCAATAGGAGGCTAGTTATTAGTTTAACAACCGATCAGACTGTCATTATTAACATGCTTATCGACGTTTTTGTTGTCGGCTATACTTCTTAAGATATTTTTATTTTATTACATATATCACAAATAACTTTCCCAACTGCGTTTGAATTTTGTAATGCATTTAATTATTCTCATGAAAAACAAACTCCGCTTACATTTGTACATTAAATAAGACGAAGACCGAAAGGAATGCTGTGTAAAAAGATATAAATATCTTGTGAAATTAAAAATAATATAATTTGTTAAATTGATATCCTTTTGTTATAGGTAGCTAGTAGGTAATATTTGCAAAAATACAGTGGCATTTCGTTCCTGACAAGTGCTAGTTATGCATGCATATCTTTTATTTTTAACAATAAAAAATTCAAGTTACAGGAACAAGATTCCAAATTTTAAATTCGGAAACGTGTGAAAATTCTTCCTTATCGCCGCAATGACTTAATAGTTCCGTTGAAAACACATTTTAATCCGTAATTGGTCTCGGTTGCATTTGTGCATCGTTCGCATTTTTTAAATGATCGCTAAATTTCTTCAAAAGAAACCGTGAAGCACGTACGCGTATAGTTTCAACGCGATCTAAAAGAATTACGGAAGTTCCTTAGATAAACTAATTTCACTTTAATCTCCTAAGGGCTAGAAAGTTTATTATCGAAAAGCTACGGAACATTTAGAGTTAATTGGTGTCTACGTTTCAAGGAAGTTTCACATAAGTTCGAGCGGCAAAAGAATGGGCTATTCTAGGAATTTGTTTGACGTTGCCACCAGGTTTCCGCTGTTTTTTTTGCACTACCTTTTTACCGTCCGGCGATTCCCTCGAAGCACTGTCAGTGGTTCTTTATTGCGATTTGTTTAAACAGAGAATAATTAAAGCTCAGAATGAATGACTCGGCGCTTTTAATCCGACAATTCTTCGCTACTTATTGTACTTTTTTTGTACGACCACCATTTTATGAGGAGACAATGGACTTCGCTTATTAAATAGTTGAAAAGGCTTATTAATCAACTGTGTCCTTTAATTAGTATAACAACGGCATCGGCCAACCGTAATTTTGAAACATGAAAGTAAAGAAAACGTTTCTTTGTTCAAATTAGAGACATTTCGTAACAGTATAAGGGAGTTACAGTTATATTTATTTCATATAAACATCTAGAACAGGTAAGCAGTTGAAACAGTTCTCCAGTGGATTCTAATAAACATTAGCTGGTTCCCAAGTGTTAAAGTATTTAGCGGTAACGAGATATATGTTTGCTGGATTCTTTCACAGTTTTATTTTCTCTTCTCGTAAGTTTTCCGGACGTTGCTTGACTTGCTTTAAGAGTTGCAGTGTTGACCGCACTCCAGCGCTACGTTCATGCTTCAAGAATTTTTTCAAAGAGGAAAGAACATTGAGTAGTTTAAACGTTTTTTATTTTGACATTCCAGTTAGCGCTGTTTCAAGGTTTTTGGAACCGCAGTATATATTTTTTAATCTTTAATGAATTATCTTAGCTATAAAACACCAACATAAAATGCCCCATATTCAAATATGTACCTATTTGTTACATGGATTTAGGCTTTAGTCGTTGAAATAATATTCTAGACTGTGACGATCGGAATAAATGACAAGCAATCAGTCTAATATTTCCAACGATGCACGCGATGTAGGTAATAAAATAAAATGTAAACTTTTCATGAAATGAAAACAATTTTAGAAAAATGTAAACAAGGTTCTCAGTCTTCGCAAACACATCTAAATTAGAACTCCAATACTAATCGAAGTGACAACCTTTGCTTACGATTTCACATATAAAATGTTAATCGACTACCAGTCATAACATAAAGGATACTTTTAGTGTAGTGCTGTACAAACAAAGAATTAAATACCATACTATCTTAGCTGACCTAAAAGTGTTTGAAATCAGTTTCACGGCATTGTAACCGGCGAACACAATCTAACGGGTTGATAATTGCGGAAGCTATAAGAAGATTTACTGCCAGCTCCTGCACCGGCCGGCGGAGGAACATTCGCAGTCGATAGAGATCTCACACCACACTACGCGAGTGTTGCTTGAATTTACCGTTTAAAGCGAAATTGTCGCTGTATTTGTTGCTCTAATTTATCGAACACTGTATTGTTATTTAAACGCTTCCACGAATGCGACGATATCAAACTCACACCTCGCTTCATTTTGAGCGCTGTGTTCATTGTTACGTTCGTCGAATTATTGTATTGATTGTTATTTCACCAAACAAAATTCAAAATTGAAAATTTCATTTTATTGATAGTTAGTTTCCAAACCAGCACAAAAAGTATACTAGAGGCATACATGTATATCATATCACGCTTTACCTATTTGATTTGAAGGCAGAAATTGCAAAAATTAGAACTTAATAAGCCAGAAAACAATTAGTTACTTTACGTTCTTATTTTCGCAATTAAAATTACTTTTAATAACAAGTATCAAGAGAGATTGGATCCAATAATCGTGTTAGTTTCGAAAATAAAATCAGATAGCATCGATTAATTTATAATTAATGAAACAATAACACGGAGCACGATGTAAGTGGTCAATTAAAGAGTTAAATACGAACTTAAGGATATGGTCTTTGTAATTCACGCCGAAGTATTATCGCGCCTTGTTGGCTAGGGTTGGCGATTTTGTAAATTAAATAAAAAATGGAACGAAAAAATTTAATTACAAACGTGACATTTACTATTGCACTATAACCTAATCCTTGTCAACATTTCTTAAAAACCTTATCTATGACATGAAAGTTTTAAAAACGTGAGAAATTGCTATCTCAATCTTAAAGCTACTATAACACGAGTATAAAACATATCTTTAATAAGTTACATAGAAATAGAAACTTCAATAATTAAACAAATCATTCCCAATTATACACAATCTTAACAGAACACCAAATATTTTGTCGCACTGCGTCACGAAGTAAGATTTTAAAAGATCCGAGCCACCCCCTACAGTATCTCAATGTATAGGCTCAAAAATTACCGGATCCCTAACAAAAAGGCTCGTAAAGGTTCATACTTCTTATTCTTGCGCGTCTGCAGCGACATCTAGCCGGCGGTTGTGCGTTTAATTGTGGCGTGCAGCGACACAGGGCGAGAGTAGAAATGGAAGGAGCAATCCTACTAATATTATAAATGCGAAAGTTTGTGAGTATGTATGTATGTTTGTTACTCTTTGTTCACGCAAATACGATTACGATGAAATTTGGTATGTAGGTAGCTGAAGACCCAGAATAATAGATAGGCTACTTTTATCGCGGAGTTCCCAATGGATCGGGATTTACACGGGAATAACGAGAATTAGTAGTACTTTGTATCCTAGAATTCTCCCAGGGTCGGTATTTAGGCGAGAAAAACTTTGTGACACACTGATTTCCACGCGACCGAAGCCGCGGACACATCTACGAGTAGTTTGAAATAAAATAACTTCGGATAATTCCACGCACGGCTGTCTGATCCCAATTAAGCAATTTAATGGCTGTTTTATGTTAACCGGTACAGCTGACAAACATACATATATACATACAATATAGTATTTATATAAATATTTTAATACGCCCAGACACAGAACAAACAAATGTGCTCATCACACAAACATTTGTCCTGGGTGGGAATCGACCCCACGACCTCCGGTTTTGCAGTCAGGGTATTTAACCACTCGACCACGAGGCCAGTCATTAACTAATTATTTAACACTACCACTTCAAGTGTCCGGAACCAATTGTGTAAAATGTGGCGTGCAATTAATTAGAGCCAGTAGTGTCAGATGCTTCTGTGAAGTGTTATGGTTTTAGGTAGTCTTTGCATGCCCCTGCAAAAATAAGCGATTTTTATTACATAAAATATACTCTCTGTCTAGATTTTCAAAACAAACCATTGCAATGCCAGATTGCATTAATACTGGCTCATTGGTTTTTGCACGATTCACGAACCCAGAGACAAAATTTTCCAGAATCGACCATAGGACTGGCGGTCAGCAGCGGGATCAGTATGCACTGGACCAATAGGAAAAGCCCGAGTAGCATCTAAGCACGGAGTTCAACGACCTTCGAATAACATTTGAAATTCCCATTTTCCCCTCGATCGTGATACGAAATATATATTACGTAGTCTCTTTCAGCAGTCGCACTTTCTTATTTCATTGTTCTTACGCAGATTCATTTATCGCGGCGCGCGGTAGATTCCAATCAAGCGCACTGTAGCTCGCTGCGGTCCGTGTAATGCTCGCACTGTGCCACAAATCTTCCATATCTCTTTACATACATATGTACATATACATATATTCGTTTGTTGTAATTAAGTGAGCAGATATATAGCAGATAAACATGTGGGTAACATATTTATAGATATTTTTCCTTTTTATTTAAAGCTATTATTATTATTTTATATTATATTATATAATTAATATAATATAATGTAAAACAAACTTGTAATATGTACCTAAAGTAAAATTTTAAGTTATTCCAATTTTAAATGAAACTTAAATTTCTATTTCAACACGAATCAAAGGAAAACTCAAATTGATTTATTTTGAAATAACGGAACGACTTATTAATTTGTCTCATAAAAAATATGTTCCTCTCCATAGTTTCCTTGTTCTAGTCATCTGTGCAGATCAGATATTAATGGGCTTGTCAATAGTATGATGTAATTATTATAAATGTTCTCAGATGCAAGATAAAACGATATTATTGCTGCGTAAAAGTCCTAAGGAACTTATTGGCGTACTAAATATTTGCTCTTAATTGCAATGTACGTATTTGATTTATGTACCGTAGCTTAGCTGATGAGTTAGGGTAAATGTGTATACGCAACATGCAAGAGTCTGGTAGTACCTACAATGAATTTTCTGATTAAGTTACCATTAAGCAAGTGAGAGATGTTAAACTCTAGTAAAAATATTAGTGAGCCATATTAACTACGGATTAAAAATGTTTTAATTCATCATTAACATACTTTTGTTAAAGGAAATATAAAAAAAAATCAAAGCTGAGAAAAATTTGGCAAAACGCCTTCCACCACTAAGAATAAATAAATTCAAAAACAGATACGGGTTTCCATTAACTATAATATAAATATGTTAACTTTGTTTTCCAACCATAATATTGAAATTTCATACTTAATCTTCAAACATCATCTAGAAAAAGGTGCCATAATTTAAGTTTTCGGTAATCACATTTCGTAATTACTTTAAGTTGTTATGTTTGACAAGCTAGAATTTATTAAGAACGCGCGTAAAGCGTTAATGCACGTAAATAAATTTAACGCAGAATAAATAAAAATAAATCAATCTTACCATAAACGCTCATACTATGTATATTAAGAACAGAAACTGCAGCAATAAATAACTTATATAGAGCTACAAATTTTTACACATATAAATTGTAAATAGGTATTTTGTTTATAAAAGGTAAAAGAAAAATATGCTTGAGATGGCAAAAAATATTCGATCTTAATTACATGGTACACACTGACTTATGTTGCGAGCTTCACAGGTAATAAACTGCGAATGAGCTCGCTTTCGTTTACTACCATTAACAAGGACGCACGTACTTTGTACTGCGACGGTCGTGCGTGTACAAGGCATAGCCGGTAGCGATTTTATACCGCCGACTAATACTAAACCTAATTATTTTATGTAAACAATAAATTTGCTTTACCGACTGATGTGTTCAACTGCCAGTCTACTAGAAAATAGTCCAACGAAGGTCTTGGGAATATCCAAACTTGCTTCGATTAACTTGCAACTCAAACTTGCTCATCGGTATAGCATTAAACAATTTCACAGTCGTAAGACCAAGCGCGAAAGCAAGAAAGAAAAATTTTATAAGAAGTGGAGTGTTAATTCATAATTTATTTACTTATATCAAGCATACTTCGTTATGAACAATCTGAAACCTGTACCAGTGAATTACAAGAGCGAAATAGAATAACCGTTAAGCTTCCCGCAACTGTCAAAACATACTGTTACAATGAAAGGTTACCGCCACCCTGTATAAAATGACAGGGTACCATCAACCATTTGTATTTAAGCCCTCTTTGTTATTAAAGTTATATGCTATTCCGTATTCATCAAATACGAATTGTACGTCATAATTATATTGCACGTGTCAGACTAAAATCACCGTTCTCTTGTATTTTAAACGCACTCGCAAGGACTTGCATCGCTTCTGAATTATGGATTCCTTCGCGGCGACCTGTTGAGGAACATCGGCCTGTCTGTAAGTTCGCATTGATTTATATTAAGCACAGTTTACTGTAAACAAATATTAATGAAGATCTCTGACGCACCATTAATCTCGAACGTACCAAGAATGTTCCAAGCTACCGACTGCATATTAAACGCATCGTTTGGTAATTATCGTTTCGTTTGCGTTAATGCCTCGACCGGCATGCGATATATTAGACCTAGATAAACAAGATGAAAAATTCAATTGAAGTTTTTATTGATAATGCCACTACCCGGTAGTTTCCTGTGTAGCTGCGACGTAAATAAACTGTTTATACTCAATTATTTACGAACTGTGATTATAAATAAAATTGATGCAACAAATCAAACTGACAAAAATATATCACACGTGCTGTTGATTCATTATCGGTTAGCTAAGATATGAATAATTTTTAAATAGAGTATTTATGATAGAACAATTTAGTATGTTATGATACTATTAGGGTTCTATTGGAATGTATCTAGAATATTTATTATCTTGAAATGAAAACGAAATATCAACATTAACACCAAAAGCAAAATTAACCTTGCATAAATATTAAAACGCTTCTCAAACCAAAATCTTTCGTCCGTCAAACAGACCATTAGTCAAAGATGACTGGTCCGACTCGCGCTTAATTACTACCATATAAAAGTACTTCGCGTCCATCAACTTGCACTGTATTTTGACGTTGAAGACTTATTAGCAGAAAATATGAGTGAAGTGTAATTATGCTGGTGTACAGGTAATATATAATAACGAGTAAATACATAAGCGATTAAATAAAGGCAACTGGTTAAGTCAACGTAATTCGAGTATTATTTATCGGGCAATTGGTCATTAAATGTGATTAAAAGAATTCGTAACTTATTTTATTTTGTAAAGGTACCATAATTTTTACCTTATTTCATTTAGATAGACATTGAAGAGGTATATTATAGTGGCACTTCGACACAAACACATCTAAAAATACAGCCCTCAAACTTTAATATTAGAATTAGTCTTGTAATTTCTTTTATTTGATAAGCTAGCGTTTGACCGACATCTTTCTAATCTAAAGATTTAAATAACCATTTATGTTAAAGTTACTTACACCACGTGAGATACGTGTTACAGTATGATTGACTTATTGTATGCCAACCACCTCGGCTTCGCACTGCCTCTTCTGTTGATGTATTTGATATCACGTAAAAATATTTTCATAAAATATATAGCGTAAGCCTTTGCAAAAACCGAATGCCACATTTCTCTAGCACAACCGAACTACTCGTAGATGTTGTGTTTTAAAAGAATTTCTGTATAAAAGAGCACCTACAGATCTTCTGGTTATTATTCGGCGCTTTTCAATTTTCGAAGGCAAATAAAGAAAACATACAGTATCTATTATTCATTCGTTTTTAAAAATACACTGACGTGATTACATAATGTCTCAAAAACCAAAAAAAAACAATGCGATAATTTAATTAATTTAAAGCAATCAAAAGTTACTAGTAGTTTTCTGCTATTTACGGGTACACATTTACTAGCTGTTAATCAATCATGTGTGTGACTAGTTATACAGCGCGACACGGAAGAGGCTACGTCGTCAATATAGTCGAAGTTCAGTTTGGTTCAACATTGCTTAATAACTTCCGTTCAGCCCATTCAGCGCTCCTTCTCTCCAACAAAGTTTTCGATAAAGGCAAAACTTCTATTGACTATTACTAGTTAATTTATGGAACCTTGTTATTAGATTAGTCTTGATCCTTGCGATGAATTGCTGTAATGGAATAAAAGTTTTATTTAAAATTTTAATTACAGAAGGTTAAAATTGATTTTAATACTATGAAAATATTTTTGCTCTGTTACATTTACCATAAAGTAGTTCCGAAGTAATATGTGCAATTTTGGATTCTACTTCTGAGCTGACTGTCTTTCCTAGTTTCCAATTAATATAGTTAATAAAAAATCATTTGCATGTCTAAGTGTACGTACGCCTTAAATGATATAATAATTAAATAATAATATAAAATCTTTAAAAGTACCCTACGTATTAGTGTCAATAAACGGTTTGTCTTTTATGTTTGAGCTTAACTGAGATAATAAAAATATAGAGCACTGTAGATCGAACATTGAACAAGACAGAAGAGTTGAGTGCAGTTCAGTTAAAATTCAGAAACAATTGATCGAACGTCTGGAAAGTTCCAGAACTAAACACGTTACTTGCGGCCTGCCGACGTACTAATATTGTGCCAAGCCCAGTTTGATAACTTTGCATATACCGCTTACTACTAAGCTTCTAAGCACCTCACATCAGATGATAATAGCTTCAGAACAGATTGTAAAGTTCTGAACGAAATTAGCTTTTATAATTCGGTAATCGAAGTTTGAACTTCATTTAACTCTGTTACTCTAATAACAATTACCCACATTGCGTATAGTACCGTATGAGTATTAAAATACTTAATGCACTATGTTTTTTGTGGTTTTATTTTAAGGGGTAATCCACAATTTTTGTACAAAAGACGCTAAATCCTATTTGTTATACAGTTTTTATATAGGTAGGTTCTTTAATTACTAAACGTCAATTACATGTAAACAAAATACATATCTTTTTGTTTTCTCAATTTCAGTAGCTGACACATTGATGTTATATAGGAGCCATATATCTCGCCGGCTCCATTTTTCTCCAATGTGCGTATTCGTGCAGTGATTTTCCCGAAACAGTTGGCCCCGTTAGATATATGCAAAGCTTTTTTAATAAGAGTTTGGGCTCGGTTTATATCTTTCCTTCGTCTCGAGGAAATGTCAGCAATCTGTGGCAAAATCCTACTTTATTGTTATTGTACCGCATTTATTCGAGGCTCAACCGAAGAAGATATAAACCTGGGAATCGGTTGGGAGTAAATAAAGTCGCTGGTCGGGATGTGGCGTATCCTTTTGTGTACGGTTGAATCGCTGAGATAACAATTATTGGTGTTTTATAGTTCAGCGACCAATGGTCCGATAGAATCCTTATAAATGTCGGGTTAGAATGTAACTCGTAAAGCGACGCTTTTGCGCACGTTCTCACACACTTCTCGTTTTTGCAACCCTTTTATTGTTCAACTGTTGACATGGGTCACCTCTCATAATGAACACTTAGATTAATTTAAATATACTGTAGAACGCTGGCTACGAGTGGTTTGGAAAACCTTAGTGTAAATTAAAGAGAGCTTTAAGATGTGCTGGGATCGTTACAGTATTTTCTCTCCTCATTATGGAGAAGAATATCAGACTTACAGAAATACGCGCCGAAGTACTATCTCCAAATTTCCCGAATGGAAGACTGCTTGCTATCTAAATTTTAAGATTTTTATGCACACCTCGAATATATTCTAAATGCTTTATTGTTCATAGATTTTCAATTCTTGTAATAGCTCTTTGAACAGGTCCTTTTAATAAAATTGCCATAAAACTAAAAGACTTACCGATTGACTTGATTTATTCAAATAGTCACATTGTTTAATATATTATTCCACTTGCTACTTATAGAAAGCAAATAACTATTACTGAAAGTTCATGTAAGGACCGCAAAAGCTATATTGAATTGGTACAACTTGAACTGTGCTTGTAGGCACCTAATAACGCTCTTTGCATGGGGATACTTAGTATAAGTACAAACCCTAGTTACTTGTCATTTATTAGAACCCTAGTCACGTTGTCAATGGGGTGCAAAAGGTGATTGACCTACAATGGCAGTGTATGGGACGCACCTGGCTACTTCAACCCTTCTAAACAAATAAAAAATCTCAAAGTCTGCTATATGTTTTTATTTCCAATGTATAAGCCTTACCTATTCTAAAGCTGCAATAATATTGTTTATAAATTTTTTATTGTACATAAGAGAAGCCTGTGCTATGGTAACCAAAGGGCTCATTAACTAATTATACATTTCACGTTCATCACAGTCTTGGTAAGAATCCAACCTACACCTAACGGCTCAGCAGTCAGATTCACTAGCCACTGCACCAACAGATCTGCCAATGTCGTTATTATCTTCTGATTGCTTTCAACGATCTACTCCAAGTGAGCTTTTACAGATCAATCCCTGACGTCCATGAGCGTATTTTAATCATCGCCGTCTTCGCATCGCCCCATTTATAAATAGAAACTCGCAAAAAAGTTGGCGTCTAATTAAATCAGGGCTCAAAGTACTCGCTATCTCGTGAAAACCTTCGATCTTTCATGTTTTAATCCAATTTTCCTTTTTTTCGCCTCTAATGAAAACACGGGAAGTCGACTCCAATCGCTTAGGCAAAAGACATCAAAGCTACACCATAAGCCGACTCGGAAGGTAATATTAAGAAAAAAAATAAACAAGGCTTAATTGAAGTCAGCGATCCTTCCTTAAGTCGAAACATAAACATTATATTACAGTAACGGTTTGCTTTTTTAACAAAATACATATCTAAATTCGTTGAATGTATCAGCGACGTGGAACTCGTCATGATCGTAACATGTCCCCATTCGATAGTTAGGAACACCTGCCATGAATAAGTACAGGCGGGACTTTATTCAGAACACTTTTGTGGATTTTACCAGCTGAATTCTAAAGTATGTGTCCCAGCTGTCATGCGCCATAGGAATACTATCCTGTTATATTCAAATTTATCTATATGACGTATATTGTGTACACTGATACTGCGTTCGTTAAAAATTCCTCATAAGTTTTCTCGTATCATGAGTATTTTTTGTATTCTGTTACTTTTATCTCCTAAGCTATGTAAATTAATTTAAATTTATATTTTTTACTCGAAAATAACCAAGCCACTTGAAGGCTAGTTAAAAACGTCTCGAGCATCATTAAAATTTAAATGTGAGAGAAAAATGCTTTTTACGACAGTGATCACAAAATAAAGTTGCAAAAACTTTCAGCAAAAATACTTGCAAATATTTTGAGAAAAAATAGGTACATGTCATTTGTCACTAATATTCAGCATATCGATCAAACCCAAACAAAAAAAAAATGTTTTGCAAAGTTTTGATAAAATATAAGATGTTCCGGCCTTTGGCCTTTTTGACCCTCTATTAATGGTCCACAGATTGACACAGGTCTCCTCTTATAGTCGGAGGGTGTTAGCCCTTACACTACCAGTCTATCCAAGTAGGGATGGCAGACTTCACACACCTGATAAAATTATAATTTAGCCTTCGGGCTTACAAGAAACGAATATATAAAAATTAATTTCATATATTATATTAAATTAACCACACTATCCCTCGCGGCTCTGAAGTAATATGAATTTCATCTCGAAAGCCAGCAACCGGCGAATTATAAAAAATTTAATTCTAGTAAAAAGCACCTCACATTTTATTCACAGTTCACCCGCTCTCCAGACGCGAACGAGTGCCGATGCTCACTGCAAGATTTTCCCTAACATAAGAGTGTCGTGGACTTACAGCGGTACTGAAAGTGGTATGCACTATTGTAATAGGTTTTACAAATGAAATAAGAACTCTTGCACTTCTTTAATGTAGGTACATACTGTATCAGATTTAATGGCAACCATCAAGACAATTTCAAAACAAGAGTAAAAAAAAGATATACATATAAAGGCAATGAAAAGGAATATAAAATAACCTAGGTTTTGTATTGAAGTATAATCACAGCTGCAATGTACCCATTATAATTGAATAATATATTTCGTTTACAGAAAAATTAATTTCATGTTGCCACTTCTAGCAATAAGTTTGCTCCGAACTTAAGCCGCGGCGTAACTCGAAAGATTTTCATATTCAATTACAAATAGACGAGTGCGTCTCGAGTGCGCCTTTGACGTCTCCGGCTTAAAGGATATTAGGTGCCCTTATCACCAGGACAAATTAGCAAGGGCACGGTAATGAATGATGCTTCAGCTTAATACGATCATGGAAACTTCACAAGAGTTCAAATTAATAGAAATAGAAAATGTATTGTGCAAGATTATTTACATTGGCAAATTATTTTCAACTAGTCATTTTAAGATTTTATATGTATAAACAATTAAATAGGTACTTCACAATTATATTTATTTACCCGACTGTTTTACATTTATAGTGTGATCTGGTCTCTTGTTAAAGTGGTTAGAGACCCTGACTGCGAAACTCGGAGATCGTGGGTTCGATTCCCACTCAGGACAAACATTTCTGAGATGAGCACATTTGTTTGTTCTGCGTCTGGATGTAAAGTAAATATTACGTTTTCATTACCTTAGTCTTGTATTGAATCGTACTGTTCAGGCACAAAGGAGTAAAACCATATTAATTGAACCCTGTAAGTGGATTCCATTTCACCTCAGGCATAGCAGTACGCCTCAGATCAACCACAGACCAAAGACATTTCTGCTCGACAGAACATCGTCTCTTCCGGAACGACAAGTTACTGATCGATTTTTTGAAAATATAGAAGCTACTTTCAATATGTAAATTTATTATGCTAACGCACCATCATTGCACCCTCTTTCAAAACAACAACACGGTTGATTTTATGGAAAACAAGTGAACACTTAATATTTGTATCAAAACTAAATTAAAATAAAATACATAAATTTTAAATAGCAAAATTTCTAATGAGTCGTCTTTCGACTGAAATAGGTTTCTTTGTAATATTTTTTTAATTAAATTGTATGCTTATTCTTTCGACAATATTTCATTATTAAAAAGCGGTCTGCTGCCGCGTGTAACACTTAATTTAAACTTAAAATGAAGTTTTATGAATTAATAAAACTCTTCAGCAATGAAGAGGTAATGAAAAGTTCACGAGCTTTATTAATGTTGAGAAAAAGATTTGAAAAAAAGGAATCCGTTCGGTGCCAAAAAAGAAAATCAGAAATGGAATCTAAATGTTACATAGCTATCAAAATGTAATTACAATACGTTGGTACAAGTATCCGCGACGACGTTATAATGATACCGTGTTTGCACATGCCCGCTTTGAAGAGTTCCTTAATGCCGATCGGTACGTTTGCTTTTGATTTTCGCTTTTCTCGGTATAAAATGAACGAAAAATTGTTATCTCGGAAAGATTTGTAATTTGTTCGTATCTTCGCAGCGGCCTTTGTTATGCTTCAATCGTATTGAGAAATAACAGAATATAATACAGTCTATATTACGAAATCTATGAAAATATTTTTGCGTTATAAGTATTGATACAAAAAATATTTATTGTACCCCACACAAATATTATTAACTTAGTAAGTACTGATTGAATCAAAGGTATAGGTACCCACAATTGGTGGGTAACTGAACAAGTGAGGCAACCAGTAGGAATTACACACACAAACGTGCATTAACCAGACAGGGAAGGTTGACAAAAAATTATACAATATGATATTATCGAGCAAGAAAAATTTAAAGCATATCAATAGAAGTTTTCGGTAAAAGGTTAGAGACAAAAAGGTCGTGAAGGCAAGGAAGATAGTGATAGCTAAGAAGATAGATAAAAGTCCTTCACTT
>DWGJ01000139.1:0-43027 GCA_018246895.1 Aspitha aspitha aspitha | reverse complement strand
TACTCCTCCGTGCGCGCAATTTTCGTAAAAAGGGGTCCAAAGTTTTCGCTTCACGTATTAATATATAGATATATAGAGTACAAGCGTATAGATAGATTAATATATAGATATATAGAGTACAAGCATTTACAATAAAATGCGTATTAGGCCTGTTATTAGTAGCTAATCCGCAAAAAGTATAAATCCGCCTTATAATAATCTATTTCAATATTTTATAGCAGCTCACGAAGAAAGGTGTTTTATGGCGTAATTGCTATATACGTTTAACAAAGTAGTTATAACCAAAACTTTACAACCACTCGTTTTACATCTCAAGTAAAATTTGGATGCTTCTCTACCGATTTTATGTTTCCGCGGATAGAAAATAAAACCTGCATTAAATCTCAATCTACGCTTAAAGAGCCGCTGCGAGTGACATTAACCGTGACCTCGTAGCTCGTTCCGCGTATGTAGAAAAGTATAATATGCATAAAAAACTATCCTAAATCTTGTGTGAGCTCCATCCATCATGTAACGCGACAGGGGCGAAGGCTTGTCGACCCTAATCGAACCACAAATATATACGAGCTCGTATAGATAAGTGTGATGGCTGGTTTATAAATTATGAAATATTCTATCTGTGTAATTATTATTGCAGTCCGAGTAGTATTCATTTGATATTGATAAAAAGTCACTACCATAACCGAGATTGTGAGGTTCTAAGTTAGTCATGTATTATACAAATGCTTCTAAATTAAACTGAAAATATAGGTAGTACCGATTTTTATTGGAATTGTTTTCACGTTTTATGTACCAAGCAGGTATAAATTTGATCAGAACATGTTGGATCTTAAGTTCTTTATCGCCTAAAGTTAAGTTATTGTAGTCAAACACAAGTCTAATACAAGAAAACAAATTATAAGATTGTTTACCCTTATACGAAACTTTGGTTTCGCACTTGTAATAAGTGATGGTTTTAATCACACTATATACTGTTTTAATCAATCGTAAGTATTGCTAACTTATACATCTGTCTGTAAATTTTTATCACGTCATCATCGTTATATTATATCCTATAACATATTATACATTTTTTTGGCAAGTTAACTGTATAGCCTTGATCCCTGGTCGTGTTTTTAACTGTTGAACTTCCGGGAGAATAAAGCTGCCGTGACTTTAATTAGCGGCTATAGACAATTAGCCCGCTTTACAGTCTGTCTACCGCAAATGCAAGCTGTGAAATGAACCCTTTTGACACGGGCCTTAGTAAAAAGACGTAAAAGGAGTCTTCTATAAGTGGCTATTAATGTTTCTTTTTGATTTTCCATCGCCAGAGCCAACGGATGGATAGTGGAGGTTTTTATTACTGTGTCGTGAGTCTTTTAATTAGTATCTCTTGGTTAGCTTTGTTTACTAAATCAGATGGGAAAATTTGGACCAATGTTAAAATGGACGGGTTCCGATGTTCTTTTGAAGGGGTCACCTGTGTTAGGCTTTGTGGAGCTCTTCTAAGTTGTTGCATATCATAGCGACAAAAAAGAAGAAGTAGGTCTCGTTATATTGTTTATCCACCTAACTCTTTCAATCGCTAACACAATATCTTAAGTATTCGTTACTTTTGGATATACTTTCAATAATTTTTTTTTATTCTGGGAATTATTACTTATAGGTAAATGTATTAGAGACTTCTTTTTATCCATTTTTTATTTTGCAACTTATTCTCACGAAAATTTTGAACCAAATGATAACGTCTACTACGACTCTATTCGCGTATAAATAATATTGTCTAGGGAATTTATAGCTCTATTTCTAAGCTCGCACCTAGTAGGTATCTTGTCTAGATGAAAGATAGTACTATTACTTTTACAGTCACCAGTTATAAAACGAAGCAGTGCATTACAAAAAGTTTTAAAACGGTCGAAAGGTACGAAAGCAGTTTTATAGGCATATGGTATATAGCAGCCACCAACGTTGAGAGCCAGATTGCAATAAGCATTATTGGATTACATACATTTTGGAAATTAAATATCGCTTGCTATAACGGTGGTCGAAAACATCTTAAGGACGCTGGCATATGCTAATGAGTGGAAATGAAAGGAAAATGAAGTAGAGATGGTAGAATCTTTAATGCATTTGATTATAGAAACGATACCCTCGCACCTAAGGTACGCGTAAGACGTGTTGGAAACAATTTCAATTTAAATTTTTCTTTAGAGGTATGTAATGCTCGGAATTTCATTTTGTTACAGAAGATACCAGTCTTATAACAGATACTCGGTTTTCTCTTAAAGACACGCCAGACATTTTATTGGTTATTGGTTTAGAATTTAAAAAAATTGAATTTTCGTGCCAGAAACTTTTTTTATACAAACAACACTGTAGTGTATATTATTAATTCCGGGATATTTCTTTTTACAGTTAATAGCGATGAATATTGATTATTCTAGTAGCATAGATACAGCTTAAAATATGTTGATAATAAGCCTTCCTCTTATAGGACCACAACGTGCCAACAATCCCCTAGTTCAGCATACACCACTGCCTTCGGTTTAGGTACCACTAGCGTGCAGTACTACTATGTACACTAATACTTAGACCAATGGTATTCCATGTTAACTCAGTTCTTAATAATTACAACTGAAATATATCATTTCAATAGAAACAGTAGAGTAAAAACATAAACATAATTATAAATGTCTGAACTATTTTGGTGTGACGATTAATAATATAAAGATACACATTGTTGTCACAAATGTACAATCGACAGATGGCGCTTACTAAAAAAATTAACTTCAGTTGAATATAAAACACGTGTATACATACATATAGTAATGACGTATAAGTGCCATATATATATAGTATGAACGTTATGTTGTTTTGAAGGTGAAAAAGTAAGCTTTAGTTGTAGAAATGGATTTATAATTAAACATAGGCTAAATGTTTTACTTTATATAAAAATAACAACAGCCATTTTCACCTGACCATACAGACTCTACATCCGATTAGCTGGTAGTTTATAATTGTGGATCACAAGAAAGAAATAATACCTATTAATAACAGATATAGCAAACGAGCAAAGTTATTGTTAAAAAGTAAATGTATTCACCAAATTGGTCGACATTGTGTGAGGCGCGATGCGGTCCCCCGCCGCGGCTTGTCGCTGCTAATTTGCACACAATTGTTCATCCCGGGCTGGAGACATCACACCGTCAGCGAGCAGCTAGCGACACGTCACCACTCACTAGTGGTCACTTTAAACAGCAATAAGGATGAGTGGAGAAACAGGGAAAAATGAACATAGCTACAGATTTGCGAATTGCAAAAACAGACTTAAAATAAAAATACATAGCAGACGGCAAGTCTTTGGAGACACAAAGATAAGCATAAAAAAACCATAATCACTGTAACATTTATTTCAATTTAATATGGGTAGGAAAATTATGAATAACTCTATTCATAATTTTCCTATATCATAAATTTTTTACTTGATTTCTCTAAACCTGTGTTAAATAGGTACTTTACTTATATATACAGGTGATAAAAACTGTTACAAGTATCTGTTAATATTTCAATCAACATCATTTAATGAGAGAAATCTGATAATACCAAAGTGCCTAGTGTAATTAAAGGTAATCGTATATTTAAATTTAATGTCAGTCCTGCAAATATACTAAATGGCGAATGAAGGCTAAGACGGCACATGAACTGACTTAAAAGTATGATAATATACTCGTAGTTAAACGGGGTAATTCGCACTATATTCATAAACGAGAAATAGACGCGCTTTAGGTATTGTGAGTTCTTATCTCGTTCCTTCTACATGTTTTTTAAATACGATAGAAAGAGACGCAACATTAATCAGTCGAAACATTGCTTGTGAGTTCATGAATAAACGTAGATAAGCATGTTAACTTTGACAGCATAATAACCGAACCGTGTTTTACGTGATTACATAATTATAACACACTATAGGTAACATTTTTGGTTACTTATTAATTAGTTTAATAGTATGGAAATAAAATAAAATTAGCTTAGTCATTATAGGGTAGGCAGTTATACAAAATTTGGACGATTACTGGCGAATTTACATATCTTACAACTTTTCGCTGACGATAAAACATGTACAAATAGTATACGTAGTAATAATAAGAAAAAGAAGCCGAACTTTATGTAACTCACTAATTGGGCTCGCAATTTTATATTCCTTTCTGAATTTTTACTGAATCTATGAGAGTTCGTTAAACGTTTCTACTATGTTTACGTCTTGCTTAAGCGTAAATTCATTTTTTATGCTTCGGATATTCTGAAAAAATAAGAGTATAGTACTTGCTGAATGAAAAAAATTGAAGATTATTGTCTCTTCAAATATCCATACACAATTTATAAATTAAAATTTTATTACTTACCTGAGTTTCTTAAAGACAGAAAAATCTGCTTAACGGTGCTCCCTCACATTATACATTACATTAATATCACATTATAAATATTCATAGCATGACTAGTACAATCTGTGGACATTAACTATATAGGTACGACTTTATTAATAAATTGAAGGACTTTATAATATTAATCTGGTCATTTTATTTATAAATCGCTGCACGCCCGAAATAATTACAATTATGTAGGTACACAGTTTGCGACATGTTATTCATAATTAAATACAGCAGTTTTATTCAAACAACACTAATTTTAAATTTCATTTCCCTATACAGTGTGTCTGATACTAACAATGTCAAAAGCTTCAGTATTGAGTATATAAGATAATTATTTTCAGCTTATGTTAAAGTACAAATTTATTGCAATTATCTGTCTTGAGCGAAATTCATTGATGGTCTAATTAAAACGTAAAACACTAAGAGAACTTGTTAATAGAACACTGTAGACAGTGTACAAAGGGAAAGAACTTTAGTTGTCTTCAAACAATTATCACAAACTGTTGTGCGATAGAAGAGATCGCGTGCGGCGGGAGATAGCAGTTTGGAGTAATTACGATTGTTGCGAGTGCCGACAATCATTTAGCAGCGCCTTATCTAAGTTCTGTTATTGAGCCGTAAATCGTATGCTAGACACGCAACTAGAGCTGTCAAGATTGCTTACTAATTTAGGAGTTTATAATTTTTGGAAATTTTAATAAACTTACTCATATATTTTGTCACCAGGTTTATTACAAGTTCGTATTAATAATAATGAGCAACGAATGGTATTTAAAAATATTCGTTACCAAGGGTCAAACGGCCATACAGGTAAATATGAATTCAAAATTACCTAAGCAAACAATAATTACAAATTTCAATGGAGCCTAACGTTCATGTATATAATATATCTCAAGTAGTTTTTAAAGTAATTTAATCAACAGCTAACTGGAAACTTTTTGGAATCCTTCTGTATATAAAAAGAAATATCTTATACAAAAAGTTGATCTCTTGAGCTATCACGGTTGTTGACGATAAAGGTTATCACTTGTTTACGGGTCGATTGAATTTCCCTTCCGGTGGCGGCTCACGACTGGAGCTGCCCGCAGACCGGGTTCAAACGTATTTATTTCAAGAAATGAATTCAACCTATAATTTAGTATACTTTAGTATACTTCATTTTTTCTGCTTTAGTTACTTAATTCATTACTCAATTCGATGCAATCGCGCAGTTAAGTTCTGTAGTCAAAGATACAACCTTTTTTCTCTTCACGCATTATAATTACAATACCAATTTTTGTACGTTTGATATTTTTATGTATTAGTATTTTATAACTTAGTAACTGAACGCGACGCGGTTTCTGTAGATACTGCTTTAGTGCAGATGGGACGAGGTACGAGTTATCGTGCAACTCGTATGTAAGATGTTTTTAAGCGTCATTCATGGTTACCGACAAGATTTCACAATTGACATCTATTGTACTTATGCACATTGACCCTAGCCAGTAAACAACTTTCCAATCGAAATTTAAGTCTAGATATTTAAAAATCCACGAATAACGTCTTGATTACTTTGTCTGCTCGTAAATGAATTTAACCGTAACCAATATTTATTAATATTCTATGTATTTGTACCATTGCATAATGATACAATTATTATCTGCTGACATTAGCAGATAATTGTGTCAAAAGGATCACATACACAGTGGACTAAAACACAGTATGATATGGAATTGAATAGTGAACTCGACATGTTTGATCGCTTACGTACCGCCCCCTATCACTCCATCGCGCAGCTCGACCTTTGAACATGTCCCATGTCAGTCTGACAATAGATGTTGTACAGAGACATTTCTGTGTAAGATATTTTTATTACACACAGACACAAAACAAACAAATCTGCTCACCACACAAATGTTTGCGCTGGGAGGGAATCGAACCCACTAGAACAAGAGCTACTCAATAGAATCAGAAAGCCTGTGTCATGAAGGATCGCATGGCATAATTTGGTCTACCGGACACAGTGCTTTCGGAAAGTTTCGGCGACCAACTGGAAATCTTCTGTACTGAAATACGACATTACATTGCAGAACGTATATGAGAACCTTAATAAAATACTGGTTTTTCAAAGCTTGCATCACAAGTCCATGAATTATTGACACTCGACTGCTTTACCAACCGTAGTCAGAATATCTTGTATATTTACAGTCCTGCATAAAACAAAGTCTGAAGTCACATGGACTTGGCAATGTACCACTACGTACTAGCTCGTACGTTACAAAATTACATGTGAGAAGAGACTGTTTATACACAGATACACACATTGCCGCCTTATATTCTCAGTTCCGAAATTAAATCTGAGTGAATCTAAAATGTAGCTACTGTTAGTTTCTACTGAGAGAATTTTTGAGCATTAAATATTTTGTACACAAACAATACAATTACGTTTTAATACACACCACGTAGAAGCCAACATGCATATTACAACAAGTACAAAAAAGGAGGATTTAATATATATTTATTATATAATATGTTGATTTTTTACGTGTAATGTTTATTTATGGAACTGTATGATAATAATTAATTCCTTCAAATAATAAGTAATTCCTTCAAATTTTTTCTTTAATAATTAGTAATTACTTCAAATTTTTTAAAGTATCGCGATGATGTATTATATTTAATGTGCTGCAGTTATTTATTTATTTAATACCATCATAAGACGTGTGGGTTGGCACGAATTCATTATAGAGAACTCTAAAGTGTAATCGTTTTAGGCGAGCTGTTTTCGTGTGAAATATACATATACATATATACCTACATGCATACTCACTATTATTGTCAGTGAATGTTTACTATACTCTTCAACGGCGTATTGCTCTTTCGTAGTTTAACATATAGGTAAGCTAATTTATTATACTGACGTGAACAAAGTCGCGAGGAGATGTAGTAACCTGTACCTGCCGTTCCTTATCTTATTTCGTTCCGACCACTCTATGCATAAAACATATGGCGGCCGTAGACTTGGCAACGTCTGATGTGATATTTGAAAAGATGCGATAACTGGAATGAAATGCTCCTTTCTACATCCATTGAAACATGACAATGTGCTTACTGGTAAACAAATTTGTCATCTCGTATGCAATAAACTCAAATATTACTGCTGGACGTCGACCTCACATAGAGGTTCTTTCGCCTCTTACATACGTACTCTCAATTTCTAAGCTTGTACAATTTTGATCTGTTTAAATATATTTAAATATTAAAATCACGTGATAACTTTAATACTTAATCTTTGTATACCGTTGCTGTTGGACTATTCTATGTTGGAAATATAGTCTGATCGAAACAAATCTATAAAACTGTATAAGAAAACGTTTCGCATTTCTTTTTGTTTCGGGTTGATAGCTTTTTAAGTTCGCTTACCTCTAAGAAGTTATAAAAATAATTAGAATCGAAAATAAGTTATTGTTTTTTTACCTACGTTCAGCGAGAACTGCAAGTAGGTAAATAACATACCATCTGATTGTTATAATCTAATAATGAAAGAGATGTAACGTGGTTTTCATAACAAGGTAGGTGCTTATTAGTTGAGGATCAAACGAAGGATTAATAATACATATATAATTGTACTTAGCGAAAACCAATACATAAATAATTAATGAAACAAATCTTCATCTGTAGAATATATACAATTTATCTTTGTTTATTAAATATTCGGGACTGAATGCCGACTTTAATTGTATATTACTGCAATAAGAGTTGAATAAGACATTAAAAACGTTAAAATCTTTTGAATTCAGTTTATTTTACAACTAATTCAATTTATTGATTAAGTCGACAGCGTATCGCAAATAATGCTAAATCAACATTACCTGATGAGATTGTGATAATAGTAGTTGAAGGTAATAAGGTAATAAGGTAATAAGGAAGGAATTCTGAGTAATACTATAAGAAATACTGAGCGCGCTCTGCTTGTGAACGTGAAGCACCTCGTGTAAATTATTGAGCGCTTCCGTTTTACGGATGACAGATTAAATAGTCGGTGTCGATTATTGCAAACCTCTTCAGGTAACAGTGACAATCTTTTTTGACACAAGTCGGAATTAAACTAAAAAGATAATTAAAAATAATTACTGATTTGTACTATTTAAAAACGAATGTATTAATAGTCAAAACTAATTATAGTGTGCAATATATGCGCTAGGTGTGGCAAGACTGGCAAAGTCGAGATTCTCTTTTTTACAACGTAACAACGGGCAATGTGTTAGCACTCAAACGTAGATTTTTTTATTAGAATAGAGTAGCAAACGAGCAGGCAATAGTCACAAGTATCTGCTGCCGCCCATGGACATCCGTTACCGACTCGCAACAGGGACTGTTAGTGTGAATTCAGTTATTATAAGGTGTTAATGAAAATTAGTTGGTGAGTATTCTTAGTAACAGGACTGCAGGAATGGGACTGTTAGTGATATTAGCCCAGTTACCACGTGTTAGTAGGTGCAGTTAGTAAGTGTTAGTAGTTACCGTAACAGAAGTCAGTCACAGATGCGTTGCTACTGTTGAGGACTAATACGGTCGCCTCTGGTATACAAATGGATCGGCAACCACACCCTTTGGACCGCAACACAGAATGTTGAAACAACTGCTTTACGGCAGAAATAGGTGTGGCGGTGAACCGTATACAGGTTCTACCACCTCAAATATGGCATATATGGCAATTAAAAAAGCAACGATCGTCTATGTATCGCGGGGACTGAGCGCTAGCACAAATTGGCGTTGGACTGTCATCTCCCGTGGATTTATTTCGCGTATACACACCAGCACTGGACAAGGATTGAACATTGTCTACCTATAATTTTTAACAAGTCTTAGTACTATATATGTATATCATTTTGCTGTTAACCAACGATAATAAATCCTTTTACTTAGCTCGCCCTCGGAAGGATGGAAACGGTTATGTAAATTAACTCATTCAGTAACCCTTAGTCACACGCAAAACGAATTATTTTAAACAAAATTACAATTTCCATAACATTGAATACAACAAACAACACACTGCTTTCCATTAATGTAAAACATTTCCTAAGAAATTTTGACATTGCTATAATCCTAATTTGTACTTGTATCGAAAGTCGACTTCAAAGTGCTGAATCGACCGCTCGTAATTACAAAATTCATTCGTATAAATGAAAATCTGAGGGGGCTGATGTGAAACTTTACTACTACTTTCGTAATTGCTTCAAAAGTTAGCGAAAGGAAGACCCCGGGCCGGCGAGTTAAAATAACGGAAGTTATAAGATGCGAATAGAATTTATAAGACAGTATTAAGTTTATTTTGTTTATAATTTACCTAAATATTTATAACCTTGTTAATAACGTAAAAATATATATCTTTTAACGAAAAATGAAGATATTACAAATATCGTAGGGAATTTTTATAGTGCGGAATACATTATTATTTACTATAGCATTTGTTGTCGCATGCCGAAAAAATGTTTGGGAGATTCCATGGTTAGCCTCAAGTAATAAGAGAACACGGTGACTTGTTGTGACTTCAAAACAACCTCGCCTACCAAGATAAATGACGAGAAGGGATTACATGTCTGAGAAGAAGCCCCGGGTGAGTTGCCATGGAGGCCCTGGAATCGTTAATACGTGGATTCTGCTGTTGCTGACAAAGTTTTATAAGGAACCCAAATTTATTTTCGGAAATTTTTAAACTCCATGGATAAAAAGGTGAACAATAAATTTCATCAACAACATAAATATACTCGTACCTATATATCTAAAAGGCAATCAATGTAACATGCATCTGATCGCAAGGAACTAAAATATATATATGGTTGTCTAAGTTCAAGTTCAAGAACAGAATAGTAAGTAAATTATTTTCTCACTAATTTATAAGTCGCCATAAACAGTACTTAATAATGAAAATCACTTTACAATAATTGAACTTAATTATCGGTGCGTGGCTTTGATTTCTCAAGTAGGCTGCCTACTGTTTCTGTCATTTATCGATATTAATTAATTACTGCCTAACAGTTTTCTTACATTTAATCCATATCAATGTTACGGCTTCTAGTGTTACCTAGCATATTTTAACTCATTCATATACATGTATTGTAAAGAATTATCAAACCAATTTGTTCATATAAGCCGATATTGTTCAAAATGAAAAGAGATAAATCAAAATTGTATAATATGTGATTACAATAATTATATTAGTAACTGGAAACAATAATAGCTTTTATGTACGCAGCGTAAGCACAGAACATAATACTCGTATACATTTATCCTAAGTTCTCGTAGGCGGCGTTATTTCTCCGAAATCAAATTACAATCCTGCCTGTCGCCTGACAGTAGTTTACTTACAAACTCGCGAATTTGTGGAAAATTGAGTCAAACATTTAATATGTTTATTGTAGTTACAACATTTGATTATACACACACTTTTTAATCGTGTCTATGTAGATATATATGCATGTATTTGTATAAACATTGTCGAAATTGTGGAAACATTGGCGACAGCGATGTCTCTTTATATTACTAATGATGAGTAATAAAACATATAGCAACGTAATAGTGAGGTACTGCGATTCTATAAGTATCTATTCGCCTTAGCCGACACGCAAAATTAATAAAACCGCAAGTGAAATAGCGTTGTGAACTAGAATTTGCAGTTTCTCGCGTTCAAACCGAATAAAAGCTACCTATAATACATAGTTTCTACAGTAGTTGGTTGGTAATAAATAATTATTATTGAACAAATTATAATTTGTTCAATTCTTGGTACAGCTATAACCTTATTAAATTAAATAAAAGCTAACGAGATTTGCCCTTATGCCACTTATACAATGTATAATATAACAGAACATTCACAAAAGTAGGTGTTGAATTGAATATACTGTTTTTTTATATTTGCGTTTGTGCTTAATTAATTAACGGCAGAACAGTATTAAAACCACCGACCAGCTGTGGCGTTTTGGGTCAACTTCGATAAATGCACAGTTCTATGTTGTAAAAAATTGTTAAGTAGCAAGTTTTCATATTAAAACTTTAAATTATGCGCTCTTAATTTATTTAACAGATATAGCTTTATGAATGGATTCAGCTACAATCTACTCTTCTCAATATTTTTAGTGCAAGAAAAATGTGTACGGGCAATTGAAAATGGAATTTAATTAAGTAATTAATATTACTAATAATTAAACATTAATTCAATTTAATATAGATATATGTATATGTTGATTATTGATTTTATATAAATATGTTTTTGTTTTTAGTTTAATATTCGTTTATACGAATTCACTGTTATCAGTGAATGGAACTAATAACAATAAATTAAACATAATTTTACGCGTCTGTTGATCGAGCACTTTGAGTAAATAAAACAATCATACAGAAAAACAAACTGGGAGGACAAAAATAAATTAACTGCTATGAACACATAATTAAAACATCAAACGACGCTGCAGGCGAAAGCTAGTACAAAATAAAGTGGTATTGGAAAAGAAATTTGAATGAAATCCGTAGACCACACTTGGCGGTGGCTGCATCCAACCCATTTGAATAACGCTTGAATGAAAAATGAGTTGAAAAATAGCTTTCCGCCTAAATCGTGCCAGTATTAGAATACGGAAAGTCTACAACATTTGACTTTAAATGGAATTGTGCCTGTGACGAATTGATTTTCAACGGAGATTGATATATTACTAAACTTTGGTAACACCGCAAGAGAAAGTAGTTTTAGTTAAAAGTTAACTCACCAAACAAGCCGCTAGACCACTTAATGGCAAAGGATTAACGTTGACTACCGGATATTTGCGATACCGGAGAATTCGCTGGCATATAAACTATATAGTTGGCGTCATTAAATGTCCTTTGCACTTTTTTCTCTATTTATGCTAGTCTTTTTCTATTTCATTTCATGTACATACAATTCAAAAGACTAATGTACTACATTATAAAGCCACTAGCTATGCCCGCGGCTCCGCTCGCAGAGAAATCATTGTGTCACAAAGTTTTTTCCCCCGTTAATACCTAGGTACCCCGCGGGGATCCTAGGATAATAATGACGAACTTCCATTAAAAACTTTCATCCCCTATTTCAGCCCCTTCAAACCCTTTTTTGCGTTAAAAAGTAGGTCTTTCCCAAGGTCAAATATATAGCTGTACCACATTTCATAAAAATCTGCTCAGCTGTTTAAACGTGGCAAGACAAGCAGACAGACAGACAGAGTTACAATCGCATTTATAATATTAATAGGGATAATCTTAAAGTTCGTTACAAAGAGATAAAGTTCAGTACGGGGTTGGAAAATAGTTAGAAAAGAATTTCGCATGTGATCACAGTCAAAATAAACAGTGGATTCACGCAAAAATATTACTAAACAGTTATTGAAATTATAAGCAATGAAGCAACAGTTGCAGAAGCTACATGAGCGTCTAGTCTTATTGCCAATAATTAATGAGTAGATTAATTAATTAATTAATTAGCCTAAGAGTTAGTATCTGCTGAGTTTGGCAAAACAATGAATTCGCAATACATCAATTAAATGGCGAATTACGTTTAATCTATATCAACTGAAGTATTTAAGGGCTTAAAAGCTTTCAAGTTCAATTACTATTAAAAACGTTATTAAAGAGATACGGGGAAGGCTTCCTTTACGTTACTTACGTTACGTTCGCGTAATAGTGATATCTAAACAGAATTGTTGGTGTAGATGAATGGATGGATGGTTACGGTTGAACTCCACGACGGATCTATATCGAAGTTATAATAGCACCAGATGCGATATGAAATGTGGCCAAATTGAAACATGTGAGATATCAGGAAATCTATCCGAGCCCGCAGTTTCCTCTTAACTTGGTATGCATTGAATACTCAATTTGAATGTCACTCGGATGCTCTATCTGCGTGTTCATATCGGTTAAACGACCGTGTCTAATACGAATATACTGCATAAACAAGGTGTTATAGTAGAGACTGGGATGGTTGAAGCTACCCAATATTCTTATTACAGTTCCAGTGAACATATTATATGCTTACTTAAGGTTCGAACCTAATCGCGAACCTTTGCTATGGAAATCGATTTATATAAGAACAACTAAAATTTAATTACACGCTCCGTAAATGCGTGTTGTTACGAATACACCATACGTAGTAATATACACAATAACGTGTTTTCTCAAGATGGCCGATTGGTAGTACGTGAATGAACTCCGTAAGGAATCCCAGACATATCAACTTTTTTTGCTAGTATATAATGAGTTCGGGGCCTCCGAGGCGCACTCTAAGTTAGAAAGGATAAATTAAGGATATCATTACTTTTATTTGCTCCATGTCACGTGTCTCCGAAATAAATTAAGCACATCGGGAGTTAGATATTTATGCGTAAAAAGACTTCAACTTTTAATTAAAATTTCTTGATATTACATAACCTTCAAGCAAGTGGTCTTTAATTGTTTAGGTACCTACTTTATCTTTATTTTCATAATGACTACGGAAGAAAAGTATTATCTAAATTATAGTTATTTAATTTGACATTATTTAGACAGGGCGCTATGTCCTTTTTTTGAAATTGAAACAGCTTAAAATACTAAAGTATGACTTGTAATGGAAGAGGACCATCTATTCATGTTCTGATCATCACATGAAATTTTAATACAGCAAAATTAACAAATGGCGCTAACTAAACAGTGAGAAATCGGTAAAAGCTATTCAAAATACTAATTGCTTGGGATTGCAGAGCAACACGTTTATAATGGGAAACGCTGATTTATACCAATAATTACTTGGTGCGTAATTTTGTGAAGCAATCATAATATTTATTAGAGGTGGTGCTGAATTGATATGAACGAACTCGACGATCCAATATTCGTTACACTATGTTTTGGTAGATAATTGGCTACAATTTTGAGATTCTAACTACGTAGTTCCATGTACTTACCGAAATAACGTCATACTCAGGTAGTTTTTTTTAATACTTACAATAAAATAGCGCTTGCGGAAGGCCTGGAGCATGTTCCACTACGTTTCTTCGGTGCGTATTGGTTGATATACAGGTTAGTGGCTAACCCGTCTATTGGATGTTTTTAAATCGTCTTCGATTTTTAACTAGTGAAACCAACGTTATAATTTTGCGCATTACCTTTTTTGTAATATGTTAATGTCTAATGTCAAATCACGTTTCATACAAATGTAGTCAGGTCCATAAAATAACCAACTATGATTTTGTGGTTAAACTTGTAGCTAAAACTACTTTAATTTCTAGCTCATTCTCATTCATTCAGCTTAGCGTGTCCTCGTCCCGGGGAAATTCATATGTTGATTCCATCGCGGCCGGCAGCAGACAGATTATCTACGCCACTGTTAGAATGTAACTTACATAAATATGTAACATTTTCAAATATTTCATTTTATATTTAATAGGTACTCTTAAAAGAATACTAAATAGTAATTTCAATATTAAATAAATTATTGTGCAGTAAGAAATTGTAAAAGTATTTATCTATGATTGTACTTTGTAGTAGTACAAATATAGGGATGCAATTGTATACGCAGTTGCGTATGAACGAAAAAGATGGTAGGTACAGTACAGCGCGCAAGTTTAATTTTAAACAGTACTCATGGAATCAGTTAAAATTTATACAGTATAAAGTTGTTTATACATATTATGTACATGCCATTGGTAAAATCAGTTAAAATTAATATATGTTGAATATTATATATACCCATTAAGTGAAGAAAAAATCGAATTATTTTCTAACATTATATTTGTCATTTTCCTCAGGGCGCAGCTTAGTTTGCTAAGGCTTTCACGCTCACGCTGGACTGGGAGATTTCAATCCAGATTTTGTCTTTGAGCGCGATTTGAATTTCATCTTAGTCTTCAAACCAATTGGAGCTAAACTTATATGACTACGCACAGTGGAAAATGAAAGATTCTCTGTGATAAAAAAAAAACTACAAAAATCTGGTTTATATACGTGTGTGCAACTCTTTTATTTAAAAACAGAAATTAACTTTGACGTACATTTTAAACTTCTTAACAAAAAAATATACGGTGTAATTGTACCTAACTTAGTACAAATGGTTTTTCATAGGTTATCAGGAGTCCAGCCAATTTGTTTTACTATGACGGGAAATTTTTTTTTATCCCGGATTTGTATAATATGTGTATTTTCTTTAACCCTGTTTATATTTCAGCGGTGGATGCGACTGTATTCGCGCAATGTCAAAGTTCAAGGCCCCAATGACTAGTCTTTCACGATGATCAAGTCAGTGCGATTTGGCAGACTTCACCCATTTTATAGAAGGGTTTGGAGAGTTTTAAGAAAAACTTTAAGGAAAACACTAAATTTTGTTTTCAAAGTTGTGATTATTTCAATATAAGTATTTTCCATCGCCGTTATAGAAAGTGATATGATTTTTAACAACCGTAAGTAATTAAGGGTATTAATTTAAGTTTGAGAAAACGCATGTCAAGAACCACAGACCCCTGAAGTGAGAGACTGAAATCTGATCTACAAGGCTTACTGCCTACTGCTTTATTTTGTATCTAACGGATATATAATGTAGGGGTGTGTAAAACGTAGCTTTCATTGCTCATGCGAGGTTTATTTTCCATGTGTCATCTGCAGTTGATCGTTCCCGCTTTTAGAGATTTACTCGGACCGGGCTGTAAGTTAGCTCAGCTGGCAGAGCTAAGCGGGCCTTAAGAGTGGGGTAGTATTTTCTGCCACAAAGACATAACTTCTGAAGTACAGATGTTATTTTAATCCGCACTAGATGGGAGAATCATGCAAAGATCGACAGTTCACTGAAAACGTGGAAGCGTCTTATATATAAATGAAAAGAAGTCCGTCTTCGCTCACTCAAATATTAGACGACGTTTATTTTTAAACAGTAAGCAAACGAATTTAAATACTTTACAATCTACTGTTGACTGCATCATTCACTGTTTACTTTAGTCAAATACATCTCTTACCTAAGTATGAAACATTTAGCCAGACTGTAATTTTTTTTTGATACATTAAGATACTTATTCATGCATAATTATTTTGCACTTATCTAGAAGGTATCTAGAAAGGTATCTAGAAAGTAAGAAAATATTAAACTAGTCTGTACGTTTTGAAACTAAGTTTCAATGTTATACAAGTCCCACAATTAAAATTTGCAGAGTTGGGAACTGAATTATGTACGATGAGGCAGATTAATATTAATGAACTGTGACACGCCTCTCGGCAAAACCTGCTTCGTTTTTGTTTTACTTTTTTTTCTGTTCCATGTTAATTTTCACTGTTCTTACATACTTGTTGCTTAGATAATAATCGAACAATTTTGTTGCATTAAACGTGTTTCATTAAAAATAATAGATCTTATGTATGCATAGAATATGTATTTTTAAGTGTAGTTCTTAAATACTACTTATTAAATCTAAATTAAAATATGAAATCAAGATTATTAAGCATTATTACGTTTGTTTAATTGCGGATATTTATCGAATAATATGTGCATATATTTAAATCGTATTTTATTGGTAAGCTGACCTAACCAAAAAACATTATGGAAAAATAAGCCGGGGTTGTTGCATTACAAAATACAATTGCAACTTTAAAAAATTCCAACAATTCATATTTGCAGGCCAGGAAAGCTGGAATTATGCAAGAAGAGCACAGCGGCTCACCCGTTGTTGTTAATATTAATGAACCGCAGCCTCTCAGCCCAGCCTGATCAAAACTTATATATGTCGTACGAATGTTGATATTTTCATTCTTGAAATTTTTCATTAAGGATGAAAACAAACAATAACAGTATTACAATTTGTATCAACATAGCATTAAAGTAATATATTTTAACTACACAATGATACCTATACTCTGATAGTTCGTATTTTGAACAATCCCAGATTGTTGCGAAGCTAAATTACTTTAGTTTTATCACAAATGAGTTTTCAGGACGCACCCAATACTATTCAATATCAATAAACCCGTACGTTAATAACATCCCTCTAACTTCTATGTATTTGCAAAACCATTGAAATTAAATACTTTCAAGCATATTGAAACTTGGTAATCGGTAACGTTACTGAAGTAACAGATTGGAAGCAGAGATAACAGTTTATATTGTGAAACTGCAGCGTATTGCTGGCCCATGAGTTGTTGTCAGTTCTCATCTAGTTTTACTGGCTTAATATCAACTTCGCTTCATATGGCTGGCCGACTATTTTCGGATTTCATTTTAATGTTCTTTGTTATTTTCTTTTTCTTTAATTAAGATGTAAGGAACCCTAAACTTAAAAAATAACTTTTAGGGTCTTGCAGTGACAAAGTATCGGTTTAGGTTAGCGGTAGGTACAGAATATAATACATATTAAAACAGGTGAACAATTATTTATAATTTGCTCGCCAGGGCTTCAAATTATGCAAGAACGGTTTGCAGCAGAGGGGTTAATGTTAATGAACCAACACCTCGCCCGAAGCGTCTAAACCAAATTTTTTGGTTGGGGGATATATTATGGTGGATCTCAATTTATATTTCAATCATTATCGCAACGTCTGTAGTGTTTTTATGCATTAAAAGAACGACTCCAATATTCATTTATTATCGGCTCCAATATGTATTTATTATCGGCAAAGTGTTAACTAAAAAGTATTAAAACACGCACATAGCTAATACGTACAATTAAAATTACATTAACAAGTATATCGATTAAATGTTATTCTTAATGACTATTTATAATGTTAATTAAAAACACAACCATATTTATAACGCTTTGTCGCTAGGTTTCGAATTCACACAGGTATAACGCAATCAGCTTTGCTAATCTGTGGACGGAAAGCCCAGTTACCTCTATTGTGTGGACTGTACGGCTCTCAGCATTTCATGCTATTAATAGTAATACTATGCACATATATGTATTAAATGCATATTGCTTTAGCGTGTGAAACGCCGATACATACATATATAAGATAGTATAACAAAGATATAGCAAATAAAGCCCAAAAACAGAAGTTCTCACAGTTGAATATACATATTAAATTTCTTTAACATTGCTCAATCTGTTTTGACGTGGAACGCACCAGACATACATTTTGTAATTTGCAAATAATTGGAAATTTTGAAAGCCATTTCAGAAATAATCAAACATCTTTACCATGCATGCATCATTTGTACAGATATATGAAACAACTCTGGTTAATACACTTATTTAAAAGTAACACTGATGTTGGTGTAGTCATAAAAACAAATTATATTCAACAATTACGCAAAGAGCTTTGTTCCCTTATTATCTATGTACGTATTATCTATGTTTTATTTGCAGTACACTTTGACTGCTCTCTCAGATCCCTCACGCTTTGCTTTGCTTCACTGAACTGGAATTAGGGCATACGGATGTTGCAGTTTAGGTTGGAAACTTATCTCTATACTATATATCTAAACTTATCGATATACATCTTGAGCATATTGTTTGGTATGGTTGCACGGAGTTACGTGTCCTGCTTACAATGGCGTCCACTCCGCCATCTAGCTGCAGGTCTAAAGCCAAGATAACAATCCTTTGTTTGTTGAAAGCCAACAATTATCGACCATCAATGAACAGCTACTATGCTGTCATTAAAAACCATTATATCGAAAGCTATAAAACCTTTACTTGAAATATCATATAAATATGTACATAGGTACTCAACATAATTGTCATATCATCTCATCTTACGAGTATGTAATATTGTATAATATACGATGCTTTTGTGAATATTATTATCCGTTATTCCCTTAAATTAAATCTCCAGATTATAGAAAACGGCCTGTAAATTTTCTTCATCATTTCACTTATTTTATATAACGAACGGGTACTTTACTTTTATTATCGTAATATGTAGGTAAATACTGTAATATATTTCTTTACAATAGCTATACAAAAAATACAATTTTTGTCTACGAATATTAGTTTATCGAAACTGGGTAGTTCTTTGAATAGTTCTTGTCATAGTAATTACCTATATATGTATATTTTTAATAAAAAGCAGAATCTTAACCACAAAAAGCGTTACCAATTCGGATTTTTTTCCAAAAAAGGTGGTCGCGATTATAAATTGTATTCTGAAACAGTTGAACTAAAAATATAGTCCTATTAAAACATTTCTTTAAATTTTATATTCTTCTATAGAAAAGTAGGTAACTTGTCTTAAATGAGTTCAGTAAATACTGAACTAACAATAGGTGCGTTGAAATATTTCAAACGGGCTGCCTTATTATTAGTTTCGAAGTGAGTTTACGAAGAAGACTATCTTCCATTATTACTTGCGCACAAACTTTGATATATATTTTTTGCAATGCTTTTAAAATACTTTGTATATTAGGATGAAGAATTAGAGCGCAATATACAGAGCAAAACGCAATAGGAAGCGAAAGATAAAGAAAATGGCGGTAGGGTGAGCGCGAAGCATGGAAAATAATGTCTTCAAGGGAAATTATTATAAAGCTTAGGGGACGCCTCCACAAAGGAAAGTCTCGAGTGTGTCGGCTAAGTGCCGTTTTTCCAACTTATTTGACGCGTCTTTTCCCTTTAAGTATGTGTTCGAAATGGGAACCGCAAAAAAATTGAGAAATGCCGATGCCGAGACGCGTATCGAATCTATATACGGTAGAAATTTGCTGATGCCTGTCTAAAAATCTATTGCTTTCCACTTTCTTGAGCTTCGAAAACATACGAGGAAAATTAACTTTTGATGTTGAAATTGCTGATATAATTATTTATATATTGATTCCATTTTTTTGTCGTTTTAAATCTTTTAGGATAGACGTAGAGATTTGAAGAAAATGGCTTTCTAGGCAAACGTGTTACATATTACACTGCACCTCACTTACCATCAGGTGAGCTCGCAGTTATCCGCAAGCATATTACATAATGGAAATTATTTAGAGTCGCAGTATTCTTTGTGGGCATGCAAATTTTTGGAATGAGTTTGCTTTGAAGGTTCTTACAGTTATAACATGTTGCATGTATCTATTAGCAACGGTGACTATTTACCTGCCTCGCTATTAATACTACAGTGATAATAACAATATCATCAATATGTGTAATAGTTTTATAGTCGACATAATGTATAGCACTTTTAAAGTTCAAAAATAAATATACCAATTTGGTTCAGCTCTGCAGTTCCGAATGAAAGTCCTGAGAGTAGCTTATCTTATGAGATAGATTTAAGAATGGCGAAGGGCAGAATAGTAGTTTCATATCCCGACTGAAAAACCGAATCTCAAAACCGTTTCGTTGTGTTAAAGACCATGAGATATCCAAAAACGGGAGCGAGTACGTAATATGTATATTCTGAAAAGCTCGAAAGCAACTACGCTCATAAATATTTGACCTTAACAGTACGCAGATAAGGGCCGACCGCGTCCGGTTTTCTAAACCCGATAAAACTTTCACCGACGCGTATGTATGAAGAGAATGATGAATGTAGAAGAAGCTCGTCAGGTATGTAAAGATAGAGATACTTTTCACTCGGAGCTCTTACCTTCCCCGTTAAGTACTTACCTGACGTATTTGTATAATAATAATTACATGTAATTGGAAAATCTTTATTTCAAAGACTTTGTTGGCATCAAAATATCTGTACATTTTCCCGGCTTAGCAAAATCATTATACATACATTATGATGTTTAGGAAATTTATTATTTGCTGGACATATAGAACAGTCAATAAAATAATTCTATCTTTATAAAATTAAAGCCCATATTTTCATTCGCGATTGACAACAGCCAACGTCGAAATGGAATCAACAAAAATGAAGCCTGCGTGATAGACAAAAATAAAACGACAAGTAAAATATCGAAGCTTTTATTTACAAAATTATCAACATATAATATCACTTTGGGAATTTGCAGTTTTACTTGCATAACACCATAAATATACATAACTAGTATAAAAACAATGATGGTTACAATTCCATGATAAACCTTCCTTATACGTTATAACTACAGATAAAAAGATTATAATTATAATAGGTGTAGAGATCATGAGAAAAATCAGGTATTTATTGAAAAATGGAAGTACAACATACAACTGTTCGATAAGGTAACAGTTTTTGATTACAACTAAGTATTATGTGTTCGAATAAATGAATAGATTATATATGATGTACCTTAGCAGTTATGCGTCATATACTTAATAGGCATTGAATCAATTATATTTAAACAACCAATTAAGTAATTGTAATATATATAACTAATATGAATAGTACAAAATATAATATACTTCTAATATTTCGAGCAAAAAATATTTACAGATTAGCATGTGCGTGTATGTTTAAATATTTTGTTCATAATTGTTGTGGTTACAGCCAGAAATTTCTTTTCATTTAAAACGTGTTCCTTGTTATCAATAATAAACTATACATAAAGCCTTTTTGAACACTGCATAATGATTCATTCACGTCATCTAGCATTTGTGGATTAAGCAAAACGTAAGGAAATTAATCGATAAAATTATCATTGAGCCATTATTCCTTATTCACTTCATAACAGTATCAAGAAGATTGCCACTAGTAGGTACTATCACCCATTTTTGAACCCTAGAAAAACCCTAAAATAAATAATCCGTTACATTACAAGTGTTTATTCAATGAAAAAATTCATTGTACGTTCTTAACGGAATGGGTACAAAAATGAATTGATATGCCATCGTTATACTTTCAGTGACAATAATTGGCTGTAGTTAGAAGTCCTTGAAACATGAAAAAAGGTCTGATATACTTGTTAATTCCGCCTCTTTCCGGAAAATCAACAGTAATATAAGTATTAATTGAAAGCGATATATTCAAAATGGAGAAATCGCTATTTATTGTGACAAAGTGACTGCGACGCGGCTTTGCGCGACTGAGTTGACGGGTAAAATAATGAGACGCGTCATTTGGTTCAAGATCTAAAGAGGAAAACTTACAATAAGGAAAACATTTCATTTCCAACCAACAAGGGATAACGAGAGTATCTTTATGTACACAAAAATAATATAATATATAAATTAAAAAAGCTTGTAAACAGCTAAAGAGAAGATATATAAAGAAAATTATTTTTCAATAAAATAAAATCATAACGAACGTCTATTCACTCGCAAATAACTGCTTCGCAAAACTTTCACTACGAATCAAATCACTTAATTACACAGCTACGATTGCTTATAGAAAACAAAATCATTTCATTTGGCATTTGTCTATTACTACAAAGCGTAATTTACATTTTATTGTCACAGGTGTGAGAAGAAAATGACAAAAAATAGAAATTTAAGAGAGTTACGTTACATAAATATGGCAACACCAAACCTGCCAGATCAACTTGATTTTTATTTACAACAATTTTATTTTATTATAAAATACATAATATTATGTAACACGTAATAACAATCAATGCGTTATATATATTACCTTAGTAGACTTGACATAGATATGTTCCAAAATTCATATCATAATAAAAAGAGACAATTTTAACTGAAAGCTTTGGTTTTCCAAAGAATAATTTGTTAATACGAATTTCTCAACGAATACACCTACATAATATAGGTAGGTACATTACAAATATTCCAATGAGAAAAAATAATATATTTACAATAGTGTTTTCACTAACCAATGTGTAGTAAAAATATATTTAAGAAATTAAAATATACATATGCATCCATTGCCCACCTCGAACTATCATAATATGTATAATTTATACATATTAAAAATCTTGCATATTAAGAACTACACAAACAGTTTGGAGACAGTATTATTTGTAGTGTACATATTATAAGAGTTTTAAACAAAATAATGATAGATTGTACTGATATTCAGATTGCCACGGAGTAAGGTTATACACATAACACCTCAACACAATTTCGTTACTTCAGTACGGCCATCCGTACTGAAGTAGAAGGATAATAATAATAGGATAAAAGCAAATGTTTTAATCTCGAATCCATATTCGGGATTCAAAATTTGCTTTTTTATCTGCGAAACATAACAAACTCATCTCACGCCTTACATAAAGTACTACCGCCACCTATAAACAGAGGTGCGTAAGGTTTCATTAAGAACCGTACTCGAGTACCTGAAAGCTCTTCTTCATAACTGAAAACGCATTAGGTGGCACAACAGCCAAGGAATAAATTATTTTGTATGGAATCCTCATTATAACCTATCTCAAAACTGTCCATATTTATAATATGCGTAAGCTTTAATTAGGCAAGTCGAATTCACATTAGCCTTTCTGTCAGGTATTTCATCTGTCATCTATCGATCAAGAAACAAATCGTGAAACCGTGTTGGAAGACAAAATAAATTACAACAACAAAGTATAGATCTTTCCCAAGTTCGATAAGCACTGGGGATAACTTTTCTTAAATATGTTGTCATTGCATGCGTATAAAACTTTGCTCTTAATATTTACAATACATCTAACTATACCTATAGCGTTGCTCCAAGATCCTTGACTGAAGATTCCTATTAGGACCACGAGTTCATGTTGCAATTGAAAGTTCCTTACAAGGAGTAAACTTTTTAAAATTCATACTTTTAATGGCCTCTTTATTGGTGCAAGGTCACTAGTATTTAAAGTCACTGTAATGTTACGACAAATAAATTCTTAATATGGCCTTCAGTTCATTCCCTAAGGTTTAGTCTAGGTACGAGTACCTACATCCAAAGTAAATAAGTGTATCATCGTTTATTTTTGAAAAGATGCAAGATTAAATGTTAAAGCAAAAATACGAAACATCTGCTTTACATCACAGATAATACAAAAAGTTACAACGAATATTTTTAATATTTTTTCATATATATAAGCCGCTTCCACTTATTACTATTTAAGATGATTAACATATAGAATGATTATCCTGAACAGTTTTGAAGGACATCACAATTAAAGGATGGTCTTCTAAAGAAAACAACATCTTTGTCTTTTGTGAATGCTAATAAAACCTATGGAGCTTAGTCCTTTAAACATAACAGCTGATTAATGACAAAACTTGAGGCGACATTGGAACTTGTTACTCTTGTACTATTTTTTAACATATTATGTATAGGTTCAATATCTTTAAAAAAAAAATAAGTCTTCTCTATGATGAACTGTAGTCGTGCAAATATGAAGATTGCGCAAAAAAAGGACATGATTCTTTTTTTAATGACTTCCTAAGGGCACAAAATTTAATAACACTTATAAAGTATGTCGTTTTAAGTAGCTCTAATGGTAATTCTTTCTCTCATATTACTTCCAATTCCGTTTTGTATACATATGAAATTTACAATACATATTAAAATCATTGTTATTTATGACCTTTTACTACTGCCCATACAGTATATTTTTGTCCAAAAAAATTTACAACCGAATGTAGCAAACTAAAATCATGTAAACATATACTTTTAAATAAAACTAACAATAAACATAAAGTTTACGCCCATGTAAACTGCATTTTATTGTTATTGTACCTACTTTATATATTATAACTACTTTAAAATATGGGACTCGTAAGTATTTTGTTCAAATAAAATGAAGTTTTCCTAGTCGATATTATTTATTATAAAGGCAGCCACTCTCGGTCTACGATGTCAAGTCAGCACACAGAGGCGCCGCCGGACAATACAGCCTTGTGCTAGTAATTAGTGTGTTATATCGAGCCACGATTTTAGCATGTGTTCTTTCCTTCTGGTACCACAAGAATACAGTGGAGTCGACAGAATTATATTAAGATACAACGTAGTAATGTTTCACCCTTCATAATTATACACCGTTAAAACGAACTTTATGATAGAAATAAATAAAGTTTTTAAAGGAACTAAATTGTAAATTTCTTAACAAGCGTAAATATTTTTAACACTAATCATTGTGCCTACATAAGTTATTCTATAAATATTTGATATATTATTAAACATGTTGAGAATCGATGTATTTGTAAACTTATATATAAAGTTAATTGTTACTTTGAGTTTTACTCATTGCTTGCAATACAGATAATAATGGTATTTCTCGTTTAGTTGATACTGATAGAATATCATAGAATAATCATAATAGTCACTATCAGCATTAAAGTTAATGAATATATAGAACTATATTCAGCACATTTAAAACACTTTCCATTATATGAATACAAATATTTCAAATAATAAAAATAATCTAGAATGAAAATAATGACACGGCAAAAAATAAATAATTTAGGAGGTAGGTAGTTAGCAAAATATGGTGTGTTAAAATAATTGTCTTTAGAGTTAAGGGAAAGAAACTCTAGAGACCGAACTGAATCACTTGAAATAGAAATGAGATATATATGAATATTTTAGAATTAATACTGAATGTTCTAAGATCTTTGTGCACCAAAATCAATTTTTAATGAAGATTGAAAAATTTGAAAGATTATTATATCGGACTTGAAATCTGACTCAAACCCGTGCTTCTTTCTTAAAAAGCTCAGATCGGTGAGTATAAATAAAACAGTCACCGTTTTCTTTCTTCGAGAAACTAATCATGCTCATACACCTGCCGCCAACCTGTGGCAAAATTAAAGTATTCCTTCCCTCATAAATTGCACATAAGCGTTCAATCTCTTGCCGAAAGAACATTCCCTTATCTGCTAGCTACACTGCAGGTACAAATTTTCAAGAATATACATAGATAAACCCGGAATTTATATACAACCGTTAGCTATCGTCGATCTATGTATACGGAGAAAGTGTACAAATTTTTTTACGTGCTAAATCTATGTTTTGGCAATTGACATCCTATATTCATCTTTGTTGTCACTGGGTACTAAAACGCAGCCTGGCCTTTTGAACCTTTAACCTAACAACAATGCAATTTATTTTCTACGTTGATTTTTCATTAGTGATCTTACTCGCTTCAAATTTGTTATTGTGACTTCGTCGTTCGGATCCAACTGTAACGCCCTTCGGTAGGACATTGCTGCTGCTGTATACTTGCCGTTTAGATGTAGAATTGCACCAAAATTAGAATGTAATTCTGGATCCTGTAATGCAGAATTCTGGTTATTATAAATATAAGAAAGGAAATTGGGATTTTTTTATTAAAGACAATAACAACAGGCAGCAGTCTCGAGTGCATGTATCGGGATGCTAATGACAGCTGAGTCAGTATTAGTGCATTTAATTATAATAATTAGTATCTATCTTATTCGAAATTGATCACAGATGCGCAACTACTTTTATGGATTGAATTGAGTGCGTCTAATATAGATAAAGTATAAATAAATGGATTTGTCCCTGTAGATCGGGGACAGAATACACCTAAGGTATACAGAATACAGTCTCTTGCCTGTAGTAATAGAGATTAAAAGGAGAAAGGAGTGGGAGCTCGGTCCGCCCTACCAGCTACCACCGAAGGATGTCGTTGTATTGTTATAGTAACAAGAAGCTGAGACAGGCCCGAGAAGAGACCGATAAGTGTTCCCCACTGGAAGACTCCGGTGCGGTCCGTTTGGATATTCCGGAGTCTTCCAATCGCCCAGACGAAGGCCACCGAGGAGTTTTATTCGTTAAAAATCCCACATAACCCGGTGACTCTCCCAAAATACCGCATTACTTTTTGAAAGTTTCCCCATCACGCCAATTCAACGAGATCTTTAGTTACGTGACCTAAAAATTATTACCATTGAATCATTATAACTCTAACGTACGCCTTTTCCTATGAAGTGGTACCAGATTCCAATAGAAATTAAATTAGAAACCAGATTACAACTTCATTCTATAATTAATTACAAAACAGTGTTGAAAATAGCCAGCATCCTGTTTCCTTAATCTATATTCGGAGTATCCCAGTCTCATGCATAAGTAACATTGCTTTATTCCACAGTTCAACGAGACAGCCCGCATAACAATGTACGGTTGGAGATTCTGAGAAACGACAATGTTTTGTATTTCTCTCCTACAACCTGTTTGTGAAGGGCAGATTGTTAAATGTCTTGAGTTGGTATGCCAACCTACGTTGTCAGGTGACTGTTGTGCCTTTGAGAACATTTTATCATACGTTTCCCATTGTTGAATTAGACAGATATGTTGAGATATTTTGTATAATAATAATAAATTAGACAATAATTAAAAACAAAACTAACTGAAATGCTGGCGGAATAGAGATGCCACGTTCTTATGGTTCGGTGAGTGAGAGAGGCGAGGGTGTTCAACCCGGGTTTATATACTCGTAGGTGTATGAAGTTGTCTCGTATTCCGACGTTCATTGCTTGGATGAAGCGGATGTGAAGTATGAAATTTCAGGGAAAAAAATAATGATAATTACTTAGCATTTGCTAATAGTTTTGGCGCTAACAAAATCGAGGAGTAACCTATTCAAACCAGAATATACTTTGAAAGGCTAACACATTAGCATTGGAGTTGGATGCTAGGGCGTGTTATCACCAACAGCTATATATATTAACCAAAACTTACTAGATATAACCGACGGTGGTCAATATATGGGTTGTAAATATGCATATTTCACCCACACATGCGCTGATTCATGATCGATATTCGTAACATACCTCTGGGTTCAACTCCACAGCACGTGCATACCACTGCTCCGCAGAGCGACAGTGCTTCGCGTCCCGAAGCGCACGAGCAGCCGAAGCCGCACGTCTGCTGTTATCCGGAGACAATGTTGCTGCAATTACCAGTTGCTCTGCTGACTCTTCTAGGCGACGTTGTGATCTTAGGAACATTCCTGTATAAAATTTTATGGTCATAAAGCAAACACTAGAAAAATATGCAATAACGAGCTTTAACAAAATTATAATCACTGTTGGCATAGCAATTGTGTCAAATTAGTAGGGTGAAGGAAAAAGTTAATTCGCCTTAAGTCTCATGTTAAAAACAAACATAGCAAGCATTCTGAATAACATAATTTGCAAGTACAGTCTACCTTATACCTACTCTTACTCGTAATATAAGTATGCTTTCATCGAAATTTTAGAAAAATTCGAACCGAAATACCGAGATTAAAAATTCTCACCGAACTGATCTCGAACAGACGGGTCGTTAGGCGCTAATGTAACTGCCTTTTTGAACCACATCTCCGCTTCCGCGGCCCTACTCGCCTGCAACAAAAAGTGCACGTAGAGCTCGCGATATATTATGCGCCGTCACGTGTGTAACAGTAATGTTTTTATAATTACATTTCTGGCGAGGATCTTGGCTAGGGATATATGCGTTCCTACGTGATTCGGTGCCGCCGCAAACGCGGAACGTACACTGTACTCCGCTTGCGGCCACTGTTGTAATTGCATGTATATTTCAGCTGCCATCGATAGCACGTTCTAGAAAAAATAAAAAAAAAATTATGTATCTCACAAATTACAGACTAACAAACCCAAGAGATTACAAGTTTAAGTTTATTAACAAAAACTCACAGACATGCAATAAACGACTGTGACAAAACAAATACGAGTAGTCGACTAGCCAAATGTATGCCAGTTTCTTACATGCCGCGTCCAGCCAACAATTGGTGTTTTCGCGTTCGGTAGTATTTGCAGCGCATCCTTGTACGCTGACAGAGCCTTATGCCAGTGTCCGCGCTGTGAATGTAGCGCGGCAAGCTGCACCAGCGCTGATACCCGTGCAGCGTCGTGCTCGCGTCGATCACGGACTTTTTCGCCTTCCGTACGAGAACCGGTGCGAAGAGTACTTGCTGCTTCCGCCAATCTCCCGTCCGCCATCAATGATGTACCCAGATTCACGTACGCCACTAAAATGACCAATTACTTTAAATAACACTAAAACCCTTTCCCCGCATTCACTCGCAGACATTACCAGTTCAATAGGCGTGATGACAGTAATTAAGAATCAAGGATTAAATGATATTATGTAATACATTATGGAATGATAATTCAGAAAATTATCTCTTTTTTTAATATTACCATGCGATTTATTTTATTTTAAATAAAGTAATACTTCAAAAAACTGCAATCGGCAATCTTGACTGAAACATCAATCAGAGCGCATGACGTAACGCCTCAGCAAATATTCTTGAATTTCGTTTAGTTGTTACTTAGTGCTTACTACGGTGTGACATCAAAGCGTCCGCCATGACACTTGGAGCGTTTTCGCGCTCTGTTGAAATTCGGTACAAAAAAGGCAAAAATATTATTTATAACACAATTCTGTACTGAAATAATATATTTATCGCTATTATTACACATATATATCGAATAAACGCGCATTTCAAAATTTGTCTACACGTCGATTGAACCGTTATAAAAGGTACGTACAACCGTAGTTCATACATTCCTTTCAAAACATTGCAGTTATGATTTATAGCATCTACCAATTTAAATTATCAACAGAATTCATAACAGCCTGCAAATAACAAAAAATTTACTTTTTCCATTACTTGCTCAATTAGCATTTACCAGGCAATAATGTACAGTGTGCATTCAATATTGATATTACCGACAGTCACGTGAAACTTTATTGCAAATGGAGATGATATCAATACGTTATGGAGGTTGATTACACGAACAACAGGTAATGGGTAGTGCGATACAAGTAGGTACGGAACTTTCGCTAACACCAATTCTTGTCGACGTAATTATGTACATATGTATCTATAACTCTTACATTTTGAGTTATTTAAAGACAAATATGTAAATGTATATGGCTATTATTAAGTTGAGTGGTTATATAAATGATTATTTTAAAAATATCCATCTCTTGATGCTTTTTGAGACTAAGTATATGTAGGTAGGTACCTAAGTGTATTGCTGCGCTTATATTCATAAACCTGTATAACTTAACTGTTACAGTTATATTCATACTGTTAGTATTATTTTCATTAGTTTTAAATCTACAAACTGTATGCTTCGATATTCGAAAAGTGATGAATTCCTGGTAATATTTTTCAATACTTACAAGCCATAGTAGGCCTGAAGAAAATCGCTCTTTCAAAACTTTTGATAGCTTCTCCGTAGCGCCTTTGATTTTGGTGTAAAATTCCCCTGAAACAAACGAGTTTTTGTATTAAAGTGGTTCAAATTGGGTCGCTATTATTAATATAATTTTATTAGCAAGATAGCCGGCTTGATTACTCATTGTTCTAATTTGAATACTTCGGCTACATAATAGAAATATAACAATAAATTAAATAAAGTTTTTATTGGTTAACGATAAATACAGCGAATTGTATATTTTAAAACACTGCTCAATTTTACAAAGGGCCTCATTTGTGAAGTACCTGTTAATAGTCTGAAAGATTTCAAGAAAACATAAAAAAACGACCTCAAATTCAATAACAAATCCATACCGATTATAAAAAGAAAAGATCTAAGTACCAACACGAACTTACAATCTATAATATTTTATGTATTCTATAAATATTTGATATATTATTTTATTTATTTGAGAAACAGAAAAGGCCGTAATTTTTATTGTTATTATTTTATGTATCATACAAGCAGTATGATCATGAATGATGACAATGATCTTATATCATATTATTAAATCACATTAAAATGTCTATATTCATTTATGAAGAACTTTAGTCTCGTTAATGGCACTAGGCTTATCAATACCCTTTTGATCCGGAACTATGCCCATAAATTTTATAGTGAGCAATTTCCCCTTTACAAATCCTCGACCCAATCTTTAATTACCTAGTTTGGGGCTCTATATACCCGTTGCATACTGAATAGGGAATTCGGTCACAATAATGTCCGTGGCGAGGTTTTAAAGGGAGTCATATATAGTGTGTGTGTCAAATTACCTTACCATATTATACAAGCCAAATACGAGTATCCGGAGATCCAATAAGAAACACAGAAATGAAGATTTTGTAATTTTGACAAATTAATTCAATAAAGAATAAACAGTGACTTATACGTAAATGATTCATTATCAGTTGACAGTTATTGGTACTTGTGTGGCGTGACTGTTGACTACACAAATTATAAACAAGATTCATTCTCGTCATAGAAAAACATAGGCGCCGTAATGTACAATATTGTGGCAGAAATAATGCAGGGTGCATAGCGTAGGCGCGCTCCCTGCGCACTAATGAGAACAGCACTACGAAGTAGGCAAGCTCCTGGGAACATTTTATTTATTCCCTTCTAATAATACAATTTATTATTACAAGTAAAAAGCTTTTGTCAGCTTCTCCGTCGCATTTTATATGACTACTTTGTGTGCGCTAAGAACATAGATGCTACGTGATATTTTAACGTTCACAGGGCGCACCGTTACTGTTTGTGCCACCCACAAATGATAACAGAATAATAGATACATAAAAATATTATTTTATTTATGACGAATTTAATAATATTGATTTATTGTTTGGTTTATTGAATGGTTTTTATTATACCTTATTATATTATTTATTTTAAATAACTTATTTTGTGTGTTCTGTGACTGTTGTGTCATTACCGCCTATAAAGCCTAGGGGTTGTAATGCTACCCGATAATTTAAAATATTACGAGTATGTGCCATATCTAATGAATGGAGTGGCAGACATCGAATTTTCAAATATTATTTAAAAGACAATTTGAATATAAATACAAAACAAATATATAAAATGTGTTCTACAAATAAACATATGCTACTATAATACTAACAGTGAACTTTAAGGTAATAATGTATAGGTGGAGCTTTGTAATATTATGGCATGAATAATGCATACGGCTCGGTGCAATCGGGCTTGCCTAGCACTAATGAGAATCTATCTAACTCGGCCACGCTACCTTCAACTTGTTACAGCTCTGATCTCTGTAATTATTTTTTGCTGTCTACTTTTTGTTATGTTGTGTAACTGGGCTTGACGCTAGAAGTTTTTGGCTTATAATATCGGGCTATGGTATCAGAATTTCGTGATTTGTGCGATAATAGCAAACGACCCATTGCATACAAAGGGAAATAGCCTAATTTACTCGCGCTATCTTTTAACATATTATTTGTTCTTCAGAGTACGAAAAAAGTACATAGGTATATCAAAATGTAATGTACTGTGAACAACATGGTTAGAATCTACACAGTAATGAAAATATACACCATTTTATTTTGTCTGCTTATAATTTATGAAATAAAATATTGATTTATACATATTTTTATGTCGAATATCACGACCAATTTAAAGAAGAAATAAGAAGTGAAGATAATAAAAACTGTCAAATAGCAGAAAATTAAGGAAGTGAAATGTTGTTTTTAAGGTACGAAATTAGTAGCTACTTGTGGCTGTGGTGCGGCATGAATAATGCAGGCCACATGGCGCTCGGCGGGGCTCCGCGGCCCCGCGCGGCGCCGACCGGCCCGACTCACCCAACTTGTTACTAATTCCCCTCTAATTATACAACGCGCTTTGTATTGTTTATGTTTTACAGTAAGCCTGAACTGTGTCTTTTCTAATAATCCGATTTTATTAACATCCTCACATGTTAGTAATAAATATAGGGTTTATCATGTCAAGTTAAGAATAATCGCTTTGAGTTTTGTGAAATCCCAATCCCACTGGCGGGGATGGGTTCATCAGCACGCGTAGGAGACTTATGTAAATCTTTATTGTACTTATTTACAAGCCGCCTATAAAACCAATAAAATTTAACGATTGTTACCTACAGATATCCGGGTCGGACTGATTAACGAGCCCTCCAAATGGGGAAATTGTGGTGAAAATTCGTCACTAGGGGTCATCGTCCGTGTTCCGAATCGCTTAACTACACAAGTCGCTTCAATCTGTAATTACGTAAGGAGTTCGAATAATTTTTTTTTTAACATTTACTTTGAGGCTTTGAAAGCAACGCTAAAATTATTATTTTTACCTCGCCACTGGATGTGCGAACAAATAAATAAACTTAAGTTAAAAAACTATTCGAAAACGTTTACATTCAAAAAAACCTCTTATATAGGTATTATAGTCATTATTACAGTCAAGGAATACAAATTCTAATTGATAATAATAAGCGAAATAACACTGTTATGTTCGTTACTGCTATGTTCTACATAATTATATCTAATATATCTGATAAATGTACAATATCAGTAACTACAGTTTGTGCTTCAATTATAACGTCATAGCGGATAATATTCGTTGTTTGAGAGATTTTATCGCCATGTAAATTAATATCGATACAGTTTCAAATTAAACGATCGTTACGGTTTTCATGTGTGCGCCTACTATGTTATAACATTATGTAAATCACTTATATGCAATTATAATAAAAAATAATGTATAATACATACATATAATAAATGTGAAATAAGTAGGTACACTGGTACCTATTATATAATACTAGACACTCACCCTTTACATTCTGAGAACGTCTGTTTAATTTTTACTAGGAAAGTTTTGCTAATTAATTGTAAAAAGTTACTAGTAGGCAATTACATTTACAATGTTCGAGAATATAGTGTATCTTTTGAACTCTAGCCTCGAATTAATGTGGATTACATTTCTTAATAAAGATATCCCTTTACCTACTTCCATGGACACTAAGTTCACATTAATAGTTAAACAATACATTAATTTCTGGAAATCAATGTATTGTTTAATTATAATAATAAAAAAATTATGTGAAGTCTGTCACTAGAGCTTCAATGACCTATCGTTCCTTACGAATGTAGATTTTATTACAATAGTGTGTTCGTGGGAGTAACGCAACAAAGATTGCTATATAATGGGAAAGCCCTCATTAACCCCTTTTGTATAGAATCTTTTCAGTATTATGTTATAGAAGTAGTATGGTCATGAAGGTCACCGTATATAATAAGCTAGTCATTGTGAATTTTATACATTTATTTTATGACGAACCTAGATTTTACAGATTACTTCATGAAACTAAACACTATAAATAAATGTTAATAAATATAGTGCAATTCATTTTATCTTTTATTTCCGACCGCTACATTTTTGTATATTTCTGTATAAAATATAACAATTTAAAGAAAATATTACATATAAAATTGTTTTTTATTAGGTATTTAAATCAATTATGTAATTCCAAGCTGATTTCTTAGAAGGGTAAAATGAGAAAAAAAAATTGAGTACCTATTTATTAGCATTATATAACAATACATCGGCTACATGTAGCGCATAATCGAACTAAGCGGAACCATGTACATTTCCTACTTATATAAACTAGAACACAATATGAACTAGACAACAAATAGAGTACGCTGGACTTACACAATGAAAATAGTTCCATCCCCACTCGTATTCCTTATCGAAAATGATACAGCTAGGTCCATATGCATTCATATTAAGTTACTGTGAACTAGTATTTACTTAGAGTAGATCCAGTAATGTGGAATAAATTTCATGCCAGTAAGCGTAGGGTTAGTTATACCCTAAATAAATAAGTTTATTTTAATACCTTTTACGTATATATCTCAAAACTACAGCGTCTTCCAACGATATCTGATTAGTTGTTTATAATCATCTAGCTCTAGGAGTACTATTGTTATTAATTTTGATTTCGCTCCTTCAAAATAAATAGCTTTTATGGCGGAAACCACAATGTAAGATACAATTGTGTTTAAAATAAGTTGCTGCAGCCCAATATTGCAGAACAACCGAGTCCGTATAATATCAGGTAACACTCAAAAGCTGACCGCAATCAGCCGCAATCGCCATGTTTAACTTTACCAATTGTTGTCGACCTAAAACTACGTCAGATTTATAAGCGTTTCAAAAATATAGACTAAGTATAAATAAAGTTTCAGGCCAAATATGTATATCAGTAGCATTCTTTCTGTATCGTAAAATGTGTAATTATTGCAGAAGGCAGTCTTTTGAAAGACGTGACATAGAACAACTAATAGTTTTATACAAAAACGATAAGTTAATCTGCCCATATTACGAACCACCTCAGGAGGGATATAAAATATATGAGAGAGCGCGAATGAAGTTTGTAAAGGCATGTATTAGATATTTTAATTGCCTGTCTATTTTATTATTCAAATATATTAAATTTTTAATTAGGTATATGTAATCATGCATTGTATTTTATTTGGGTATTGTAGGTACATTTTATATTACAAAAACATTTATGTTGAATTCTTTAATGATGTAAACAAACTTATTGTACATTGAAAATGAAGTAATTAGACACGATGGTTGCCCCTCGGGACTGTTTTCAAGGGCCCAGTCGTATAATAAAGTTAAAAAAGTTAAGGGAGAATTAAAAAATTCAGCCCTAACAAACGAGACTTGAACCTTGAATAATGGCCCAGAAAATGTAGATTAACTTGAAAATAAATAAGACCGTTATATTTCCAATATCGCACTGTTTCACAGGGAATAGGTAAGCGATAGGCTTAATAGCTTTGAAAATTAAAGAAGAGAAATCAAATATTTCCAGACTGCTTTTAGCTTCCAGACCCCACTGCTTCTTATATAATTAAATTTGATGTACCTATTATTATACTATGTGGTTGTTTCTATTACATAGATACTTTATTCCACAACATAGGTAAGTGGTATATACCTAAAGTCCACGTCTGATTTTCGTGGGTACAACTCAAATGATTCCCAGTACCTATTTATTTAAAATTCGAAGTAAAATTCATGATTTCTTTTCCGCTAAAGCTCTTCTATACGAGCGTGATTGACCTCTTAATCCTTCGTCGATATTATTGTATTTACATATCGTTTCAAATTGTTTTCGAGTATGTATAAATAAAAAGTTGTTGCAACCATAACAAAAATCTAATAGATATTTCTTAACATTTCAAAATATTTGACAGATTCTTTAACGATTGACGTTAAGACAAGTTCCGTAGATACATAAATATTAATGATGATGACAAAATTTTCGTTTGATGTGGTACGTTCAAGTGGTAACACAAACGTAGTCCGGATGAATTGAAAGTAATTTATGCAGCGAAAGCTCACGAAACGGTTAGGGTAGCCATAAGTCGGTGTTTGGCTGAAACATTAGAAATATTTTATTGCTGGCTGACGATTTTGGGATAGGGGTAATCGCGGCGAAATATGACAAGGTATTTTTTTTACTATAACTTATATTACTGATGTGGTTGTAAATTGTAACGTAAAAGTAGACGTAGGAACAGGTAAAAAAAAATCAACATTATTTTTTTCCGTTGCCCATGTGTCTTCTCTCATAACAACGATAGTATGTATGGCTTTAAACGAATGTTCTGGTCAACTGCGAATCAACAGATTTAATCCGCCTTAAGAATGGTAAACTCTGAATGGTAAAATGAGGCAATAGGTTTAAATACATACGTATTTCGTCACCATCATAAAAAGCGGTTTACAGTGATTAATCTGAAAACGAACATAATTTTCTTGCTCAGAGAAATTTATACCAAAATTCAAACCTCAGACTCCCGCAGTGGGCGACTTTGTCTATACTATCTAGTATGAATAAAAAATAACATTCTTACACACAGCATACATACGAGTATGTGTGTAATATGTATAAATGCTGTTAGTAATCAAAACCAGCTAAACGAGTGTAGATCTAATGATGATATAATAATTTTACAAACAGTGCCTAAGTTAATAATAATAACTAACCATACCATTTCAGCAGACAATGAAAATAATACATTATGTTATAATTCAACGGTAATGTCTCGATATTTAAGTTATATTTGGCAACCACGGAACTGGCGCGGATGGCTCGTGCGATGCCTAGTCACGCGATACTAACATTCCGCGACTCGGCCGAGGTGACAAATCGTAAATTAAATTAATGTTTACTACCGCACTCAAATTATAACTTACACATTAACACAATGGTCGGTTGTAGTTACTGTCATTAAAACTTTACGTTCCCTAAAAACAAACCACCGCTCGTGACAGGTCTAAGGCCATTGTTCTCAGTATATTAAAAAAAGTAACATCTAGCCGGGATTCGCAGTAAATCAAAGAAATACAAAAGCTAGTCCAAGAGGTTTATTTACCATTAAGTTTTCTACTTAACCTAACCTAGACTATTCTTAAATTATCGGGATATAGTTAGCTAGGTGTAAGTGAAATCATCGTGTAAGGTGTAAGGTAAATTTGCTTAACATGCTATTATTGTTATTCCAATAAGATTTCGACAACCTTGTGAAACTAGAAAGCCCACCAACAAAAACAACTCTTTTAAATAGTATTTGTAATATGATTAAAACATTGTGTTATCGCATTGAACACTAAATACGGATTTAACATTTTATTTAAGTATAACTTGTACAATACAGAGTACGTAATTCTTTGAATACACTTTTTATTATTTTAACAAGGTTTATTTGTAGGTCTGTTAGGCCAACGCATATTTTCCATAGTACTTTTGCAATAAATATCAACATGAAAAACATTCTAGAACGTGTAAAACCCGGATTAAATTTTTAATATTCAAGCTTCTATAAGCACGTCTGTTTACAGACTGCACGTTTTCTGAAAAGCGATACATTTTTCACCACAATATCGGGTTCGGGCGAAATATTTTTGCTTTTACATATTTTGTACTAGTGTGCTGAAGTTTGAATGGAAGCGTAACAAATTAAACATTTTTATATGCACCTGCAATGTTTCATTGAAATGCTTGAAGTACTGAATAAAAAATAATACTTACAACCATAACGATAACGCGTAAAATTGCTTAATAAACATACCTACGTACATAACAGCAGCGATCTATTTACCGTTTTTTTTTATATTTTTAATTAATAATTGTGATCCGAGTCAAATTACATATACTATTTAATAAGCAAGAAACTATTAATACTGCTGTTCGTCACTCAGGAATATGAGTTGAGAGTAGTTAGTTACATATTATACATATCAATGTTAATCTTTGTCTTCGCCTATTTTCTAAATTTATTAACTTAATAAATGCATGATGATTATGATGATAATGCGTCGTATAGGTAGGTATATCGATGACACGTAAATGTGACATACATTTACATGTACCACTATGTACTTCGATAATAATTTCATTGAAATTGAAAATTGGTTGCATTAGAAAGAAAGAAAGAAGAAAGAAAGAAAATATTTATTCGTGATCATACAGAGGGTACAAGTCAAAAAAAATAAAAAAAAAGAAATTGTGGCGGTGATCACGAAATGGACCCTGCTCAGCATCATGCTGGTTATTATGGAAACAACCCACGCTGGTCTTCCGCATGGGCCACTCGGTGAAGCTACGGCAGGTGGTATTTCGTAATATGTACAACCTAAACACGTGATATAAAATATAACAGACAACAAAAAAACCAAACAAAAAGAATAAACAGTTATATAAACAAAAGGGATAAAAATTATAATAGTGTATTCACAGAGGAACTAGGATAGAGACAAGATTAAATTAAAAAATAAAGCTTGCATGGTCGGTCAATTCAGGTACCTATGTACAAATGTATATAGCCCTTGTGTCAAGTGTTAGAGCTTCCTGACTTTTCTGGTGTTGCAACAAGTGATTTTTTAATGTCAATCTAAAATTGTGAATATTTTGCAGGTTCCTTATCGGAGGGGGGTATTGTTCCAACATTTAGACGCTGCATAGCGGAAGCTACCCCTAAAGATGGCCGATCTATGCCGCTGCGTCGTCAGTTGTATCGCATTAGATTTTATTTTCCAACCGAATGCCTCATAATGTAAATAACGGTAACGTGTTTTAGACTATAGTTCTACAATCAACAAATAACTGCACCACAAGCAATTCATTTTCGCTAAATCGTACCAGTGATTTTAATACCTATAGAAATTAATAAGTATTTAAAACTTCCATAAAATGTAAAATTAGTCGAAACTGTCTTATGACGGACGAACTTTTTATCTACTCAAGTAACGCCATTCGTAGTCGGCTCTTGAGTGGTTGATCGCTACTCAGAAAATATTATGACTTTTATCCTTAGAAGGGTACCAAAGGAATTTCTTATCTTTTAATAACAGCTAATCGTGTAGAAAGGTCTTCAAAATTTTTAATAATTGTATGAGACGAATTCATCACAAACCATTTTGTCTTTAAAATTGCGGTAAAAGCGATGCAGTATAAGCAGTCGTCAAGTGAGAACCATAAGCAACAAAGGAATGTGGAATAGGACATTTTTTTTTTTTTTTTCACTTCATGGGACTACGATCTAGCCTAGTTAAGACTAATGAATAGGACATGGACAACTAAGTTTTGAGTGACATAAAATAAAAATGCGCTTTGTCTTTCACTTTTGTACAGGTAGTAAGGGTTTTGCGTTGATTTAAAAGTCACGGTAATAAGGATGCAAAAAAGATTTAAAATTTATCATGTGAGCAGTGTATAACTGATGTCGCGAGCGACGAGAATGTTACATATTCCTTCTAGTATAATATGTACAAGTACATAAGACCAAACACGAATTTAATCTACGCTTAGTACCGTTGGGATGTGCAAGAACGTTGTTCCCTGTTTGTAGTATATACGTGATTCAAACAAAGAAAAATATTGCTTTTCCCTACTATATGTTTCGGTAGGCTCAAAGCCAGAGGCAGGTTTTAAGCGTTCAGGATCTAACAGCAACCAAGAAACACGACAAATAGTAGTTAATATTTGGTCTTAAGAAACGTCTAAAAAATAATTCGATAGAAATAACATACTTGTAAACGTCGTTTGACTCGGTTCTTACACATACTTATTTATAAGATTTACAAATAGGAACAGACACAGAAGCTCAAAGCTGCACTGAACTTCGTCAATGTATATTTATCTTAGCCCCACTTATAACTTGACAATCACAACCACGAACTTAACATTTCCTAGGTACTTTAAGCACACCTCGTGTGACAAATTTACAGCGACACATACTTAGCCAAATACATACGTATAACAAGTTATTTATTGCCCCCAAAAGTGGAATAATTTAGGCCTGCAGAAAATCGTAGCATCATCATTTATGACGACTTTTGCATACACATGAATTGCTAAATATCTCACAAAGGCACGCGATTAAATGTCTGTATTGCGAGTTATCATTGTGTAGGCGAGGTAGGTACTTATAACTTGGCAATAACAGGCGCCAAGTTTACACTACGTAAGCACTGTAAGCACACTTCCCCACACAAATTCTCCAGCGACACGTACGTGCCCGAGTGATTTCTTGCCGCCAGAATTGGAATAATCTAATCTTCGTGTAAAATCGCGGCTTAATCTTCATTTGCTTTCTTTGCTGTAATCATTTTGTATTCCCGTGTATATAAATCTCTGTTAGCTTGACGCTTCGGAATGAATGGGTTAAATTGAATAAATTGACTTTAAGGTAATTCTGTGTCATGATATATGGGATGTTTAATGCTGGTAAATGTACGCTTTTGTTGGCCTTTTTACTGAACCTTTTTACTTTTTATTCTTCTATAATATAGGATGTAAACATATACAATTTCGTCATAAATTTTGTGCGCGCCTCTTTAAAGAACTTTCGATGTTTATCATAATAAAGTTTGACCCAAGCATCACGATCCAGATTGTTTGTTTCGTGAAAGGCCGGCTGTCCACGAGGCCATTTGTCAAATTAAGCCGTCTGTCTGCTCATGTCGCTATCTGAACGTTGCAGCTGCTACATTAGTAACATATTTTAGGACATTTGAAAGTTTAAAACGTAAATCACAGGTTTATAATCTTGGCTATAATGTTATTAAGTATTAAATGTAATGTGATTAGATTAGCTTAGACTGAGCTTACAATGTAGAGTCGCCATGTTTAAATTTGATGAAATTATTGTAGTAACTTCTTCTAATACGCTACAGTTTAATATAAAACGGTAAATTATATCAACATCATTTGCTTGCTATAACACTTGCTAAAAATCTTGAGTTTAGTTAAAAAATTTTCAACAGCTACCTACTAATTTATTTACATAAGAGCAACGTGGTGAAGTAAATTTCTGAGCTTCCGCAATGAAGGGGACAAAACTGTCCAGCAATTTCACGTCCATAGCTAATCGTTATCCACATAGCTACATTTTCCTTAAAATGATACCTATTTATGTACCTATGCATATGTAACCTTCTCATTATAACAGAAGATCCATGTCCAGCAGTGAAGGAATAAAAAGATTGAAAAATAAAACAAAAATACACAACTTTTCTTTTTTTCGCATCCTTCCTTTATTCTGAACCCGTCAAGTTTTATTGCCTTACTGTCTGCTTTTACCTCTATAAGTTCTAAAGGGAGAGGGTCACATCAATAACATGTTTATGCGACTTATTCCATTACCACGATCGAGTCACTGAAGATATAATCAGCTTGCGCACAGCACATACTCGTAACGCTAATAGAATAAGGAGATATGAGATACTTTGGGTGTAGCTTCGTCACGAAACGCATTCTTGGCTATAATCACGTTTCTGTATTATGCAAAATAACACTCTGTGGAAGATTAACTTTTTGTCAGAGACATTTGACTGTGCTCGAAGAAATATACAGGTTTATTAAACGAACCTCCCTCATGAGTTATAGATATTGTACATGCTTGTATATTTATATATAATGTGTACTGTATGTATGGATAAATATATACATAAATAGCTATATATGTATAAATGAGATTACCATTTTTAAAAGTTCTTTCTTGGATTAAGATGCACATTGTAGTAGTGTGCTTGTATCGAAACACTTGTATATTTCTGAAGGCATAGTCACATGTCTCACGAGTGTTTATCCGCAAACGAGAGTTTTGTATCCTTCAGTACGGATTCCAAACACAATTATGCAGATGAAGGCAGGATCGCTTGCGAAAACCTATCCACAAGTGCTTGTTAAGTGGTCAAGTATTCAATAGTTTACCGCACACAAATGCCATTTGCGATATCCCAATGTACTACAATGAATATTTCCTATATTATTTAATCATAAACTCTACCTACAATGTTAAAAAAGCGAACCTCTTTCCCTAATTTAGTATGTTACTGTAACTGACAGATATGTAGATTTTACATGAATTATGTAGACATGATTCACAATGTACATTATGCTACCCTTCCTCGCAAGTCTCTAGCTTCACATTTTCTTAATATAGAAAATATATCTTTAATTTCCGTCGTTCCAGATACATTAAAAATGTTACGACCCGCAATAGAATTTTAAGTGACTCCGAAATCAATACAGAATATACCCGTTATTACGGGCATTATTCTTGACGAGGGGAGAGGTCGACGTAGTAAAATACAGATTAAACAACACCATAGCAAACAAAGCGAAAACAAACAGCTTACCTACTAGTAAATTAGAAGACGAAATAAAACAAAACCAAAACGGATTTCGTTTTATTTCAAACAGTAGTCTTACTTGTAACTAGGCAATACTATGTGTCTATTTCCTTGAAATGCAACTGTATCCAATTTCTTATATCTACAGAGTTAGCGTAGCGTAGTTAGTGTAGCGTACTCGTACATCTATCCGTCTTTGCCTACTGCGGTGTCGTACTTAATTATTAAGTAACCTTGCAATTTAAATACTAAGGCATATTAGATGATTGTGATATAACAGGCCAGCCTCAGAGCTTAAATTTTCTACAGTTTGAAACTCCTATTTGTCGTAGTTATTTCTTTTTATAATACTCCTACATACACTAGTTTTAATGTGTTCACGTGTGTACACGTGTAGGTGGTGGAACCTGTATACGGTTCGCCCGGAGAAGTACCACCGCCACACCTATTTCTGCCGTGAAGCAGTTGTTTCAACTGTGT
>DWGJ01000138.1:0-43066 GCA_018246895.1 Aspitha aspitha aspitha | reverse complement strand
CCTAAACCGTGCAGTTGCTTAAAAGTTGGCAGTGCGCATCTTCGAGCGGTATTTTTAACTCATTGTACCAATAGCTGCCCTGCCCGCTAGTCCCATGTCAGTATCCAGAACTCGTTAGCGAAAGTGACGGCACTCTGACAAATTTTGCTAATCACTATATTGCGGTACTTTAATTCGCTCTACTCCAGTGTTTTGTGTTTTAATAGATTTTATAGTTGTAGACGTTACGCAAGTGATATTGAACGCGAATGACAATTCCGATTGCGCAATGGAAGAATAGTGTTCATAACTAATTTGTAACAATTTGTGCATTTTATGTGTGACAACTATTCGAAAGTATGGCGTGTTGCGATTGTTGTATCGGGGTGGCCCCGATCCGCCCGCCAATAAATCTTAGCGATCAATCTGAAGCCCTCAAAGTAAGTGAAATTAGGCCGATAACATGTCAATTCAAGAAAAATATTTAATTACAATTCCGACTTCAAACTCCAAGACGAAACTGGAAACGTAGCTAAAATATAAATGTACGTCTTTCAATATTGAGAGAAGAAAAGTGAACAATGATACATTTAAAAATCCGTCTAAATATTTATTATATGATTTGTCGTTTAACTTTTTTGTCTGAAGTACATAAACATAAAAACATTTAAAATATCTTAGAAGTCTTCAGCACAACAAAGTGCATACAAGTTTCGAAAGAAATTATAGCAAATGTATTTGAAGTGTAACCGTGATGACCTGATGACGTTGTGATAGTTGGCAAAGGTGCACTATTAAGATTGTATCATTAAGTCTTGATGTCCACCAAGTACCATTCACCGATTAATAAAAGAAACATAGAATAACATCTCGAAAATTCTATGTACCTAAAATTGCCTTTTAATAAATATAACACCTGTGCCCATTTGTTCTGTAAGATGTATTCATGTAACATAATACACAAAATTTCTATAAATTTGTTATCTCTTGTGTGTCTAAAATTAACAGTAGCATTATAGTTATTTTCATAAGTTTAATTTATAAAATGAAATTTGCGCTATCGAATTTCATTTTACAAACGTTTTATGTACGATACATCGGATTTCGGTTTCTTTTATGTTTTTATTATACCTTATTAATATGAGTCATCATTTTGATTTCAATTATAAAAACTGTCGGAACAATAAATACGCGCTCAATCCCATAATCATCTTACACAATTTGATAATTAATGAACGTCTTCTTTAATGTTTATGTACTACTCCATTTGTGTACTCTAAGTTGATTTACGATCTCTGGGAATGTACTCGTATGTTTCAACTGAACACATGCATTTATTTACTTTTTGCGTTACCGACGAAATGTGTATAGATTGGTTTGCTCCTTCAATATTGATATTTTGTTTTATTTTATCAGATTCTATTTCTATCGATTCATGTTCGATTTGTAGTCCATTCCTTTATGGAATCCCTTTAAAGGGAAGTTAACTAGCAAGATGTTTGTTTCGGCAAGAAAACAACTGATGGAACATTTCGCGAATTGGTGTAAATTTATAAGACTCGCTTATTTCCAGTGAGTTGACATAAAACACGCGACATTCAGTGTTACTTCTGTTAAATATTTGCGTGAAGTGGTAGTGACTGTCGTAGAAAATTTTACGGTCACACCCACAAGAGCTTAGCAACGGTTTGAAATAATATTCACAAACAAATATCTTAAGACACTGGGAAACTAAAATGACTTTACTTGTGAACGTTTTTTAAATTTTTGGCAAACTATCCAGACGAGTCACGGGACTCATTCTCGTAATCATATATTTTTTTAAATAATATACTTTCTAAATGAGCTTGATTGGGTACATTTTTGTGTTTATTACCAACGTTTTAAAATATTTTTTGATGTTTTGAAATATTCCGTTTAATTTTGTGTAATATTTCATGCTAACGCTGTTTATTATACTTTTCTCGTCTCATTATCTTCAGCCCGTGGCAGTCCACTGCTGGACTAGGGCCTCTTCCTTTGCACGCCATTCTCTTTTGATTTGCGCCGTCTTCATCCATTCCCTACCCGCTGCCTTCGCGATGTCATCGCGCCATCTGGCCGGTGGTCGGCCTATGCCTCTGCGTCCAGTTCTCGGTTGCCACTCCAGCAGCTTGCCGCTCCATGGACTATTCTCCCTACGACATACGTGGCCTGCCCATCTCCATTTCGTGTGATATCTCTGACGCGGGTACGTCGCCTGATTTCAGCATTTGGCACACGGTCTCTGGTGGAGATACCAAGCATCGCCCTCTCCATCGGTCTTTGGACTACCTGCAGCTGGTGTGCGGTTTGTCTGGTCAGGGTCCAGGTTTCAGCTCCGTATGTCATACTTTATGTGATGCTTAATAATATAATATATGTAGGTACGTAGTGTATGATCTGTCTGGATATCATAGTACTAGTTTTGCCTGATTTGGGATCATATAGGCGTGTGTGAAGTATGTACCAAGAATCTACTACATAGATCATTATTATTTAAATTTGCAGGTTTCCTGTTTTTCTAAAATATAAGAGACATTATTCGTGGTATCGTCGCAAAAGTTTCAGCTTAAAAACCTATTCGAAGTGAGATTATCAAGGTGTAGAGTTTGTACACCGATATTGAAACATCGTAATTTAAAAATCGCATGTTTTCACTACATGTATGTTCGTTTAAGTCAGAATCTTTAAAAGAATTGATTAAATATCTGTCTGAGCAAAAGTGTTATTGTCGGATTGTGTTCTAGCATGTTATATATATACATTATGTTTCACAATACTAATCTTCGAATAAATCTTAAAACAAATAATCTTAAATTAAATCTTTCTGTATAAAACGAGAATGTTTTTACGTTTAGAATTGAGTCGAATTAATGTTTCCCCTTTGTCTAATGGAATGCCCGAAAATATGTTTATCGTCATTTCGATCTCTTCATAGGAAGGCAGAAAATCAAACAAGATGTCGCGTTTTTTTTAGAGGAAATTGTTTGTTTTTGTGTTGCCGCATTAGCAGATTTTATTACCATATGAATAGCACATGTTTTAGTATGATTCGGCTGTGCATAAATAATTCTGGTACCCAATACGGTGCAGCCTCGTGATGAATTTGGTTATTTGCCAAAATATACATTACTAGCATTAATACTGCATCATAAGAAACATTAAATTCCGATACATATTCATCATCCCTTTGTTATACATATATATCGACAGGTTGTCGTTAGTGTCTTTAAAAAAATACCAAAATGAGTACACTTTGTTATAAAAAAAGTAATTTATATTTATATCTTTCGACAGTAATATAATAATCCTCTCGGATTATTAAAAGGATACCGCAACTGGACGCAAAATTCAAAATTAATCGTTATATCCATAATGCTGATTGCAAGCAAGAGCAGTTTGTGACGTTTTGTAACGATGTTATTAAAATTAATATGATACAAAATGGTCGAAACACGTTTAATCTTAGAAAATGTGTCCAAGGTTACGAGGAAATTGGTCACTCTAAACGTAATAAAAATGTGCCGACAGTTGTGTGAACGAGTATATTTATAACAGAATGCGTGACACAAATACGAATGTCAACCTTGCTATTTCTGGGTTCAACAACATGAGGCGCGATTATATCAGTAGTATAATTCGAAACGACCGTTACAGATATAAAGATATTGTCAAAGTTTAGTTACTTTATCAGATGTGTAATGTAGTTTAAATAAAGCCGTCCTAACAAAGAACGCCGCAATTTAAATTAATGAATTTTCAACATACGACAGCATTAATTAATCTTTTAGGCTTTTTTGAGACGACGGATGTCTGCTATCGAAATAAGATATTTCTGAAAGACCTAGTTGACACGGCGGGGACGTTTATCCGGTAAACAACTTCCTTGTCAGTAATATGATCTTGGACGCAAATGTGTGTAACATGTACATTTATAATTTATATGAAGGATTAAATTATTTTATTTTTAATGTGGGGACTCAGTGATACCTACAATAGTAGAACATCCACTAAGAATACTAACATAGTAAGAGACTGGGAAAAATATCAAAATTGTCAAATAAGATATAATGCGAATGAATCAAGAAATGTAACATGAGTAATAATCAGATTCCCTTACGTGATTTCAATATTCTCTTATACTTTACTGTTTTCATATCTACTAGTATTCGTTGCCATTAATAGTTAGATGATAGAAATAGCATACATGAAAAAAAAACAAGTTGTTCATTTATTTTCAAGAATTGTATTGAACGAATTGTATTGTTTAATGTCAAATAATTGTGATAAATGACATAAAAAACATTTATTTGCCGTTTTAAACTAAGTTTCGTATTACGTTCGTTTAGCTGATGACTCAGGTTTTTTCATCGTTCCCATAAGTGAGTGTAACCCGTTCTTCGTTCTATTTATCACAACACTTCATAATAACGTTATACCGTAATGTGTAAGAGTGCTCTACGCTTCAACACGAAATACCGAGATTGTGGGCCAAATATGTCATTAGGTTAACGGAATATTATTTGCATAACATTCTAGCGATCCAATGTTTTTCTTTACACGGCCAAGTTTACGAGTAAATTTTAACAGAAAGGAATTTGATTGATCACTTTTTTGTGTCTCATATAGTCTATAGTCTGATGTAGGTACTATTTTTTTATGCTAAAAGGATTACATAGGATTACGTTCCGGCATGTTGCAAGGATTCAGAACATTGAACTCCGATTGCCTACTTAGGAATAGAGAGCTAATTTAAACATTTATATTTTATACAAGAAAACAGATTAAAGGCTATGATGCAGAATTATTAAGTTTCACGTATACCTATATTAAGTGCATTATGTAAATAAAATCATTTTTCTGAATGTCAGGGGCCGGAAATGGTCAGAGTTTCAAAATTCTACAAAGAAGCAAAGAATGGTCGTTACCTGAGATATCTTCACGACGATACCCGCACACTTTATGAAACATTTCGTAGAGGCGTAAAGGAATCAAGTAAGTTAAAATATAAGCTTATATATTTCCTCAAATTGTTTTAAGATCTATTAAATAACATACTCAGGAAGGTTAAATTATTATGATAATATTTACTGCATATGAGCATTAGTATCGTTTATAGTATTTACAAGACTGCGTACACAATTCACACAGTTTCACAAAACGAGGAGTGCCTCAGGGCATAATTCTAGGACCCACCTCATTTCCCTTTTCGTTTCCGCTCGTTAACGATAAGTATGATAATACCAGCCCATTATAAGATATTTTTAACACCATCTACGAACTGGTTTACAGAATACAGTTGTAGGTGATTTGTGCTAGTAAAGTCGAAAGAATAGTTATTGGGGTTTTATATCCTATCTAGTAATTTGTATTTAGTAAGACAATAAAAAAAAGCCAAATACCTACTTCATTGCCTTACAAAGTTGTCAAGAATAAATGTAATATTCCGATACTTCACTCTTAGATTTGAGAGATGATAAATATTTTATTCACGCCTTTCATGGTTCGTGCTTTATACATAACATTTCATAAGAGAACAAATTTTACTTTATTCATCTTCTTCAGATAATGGCAACTGTCTCGGTTGGCGTGAGGGACCAAATAAACCGTACGTATGGCAAAATTACAATGAGACCCTGCTGCGAGCGAAAAACTTCGGTTCGGGCCTTATATGCCAAGGCCTCTCCCCAGGCCAAACCACCTTTGTGGGTGAGTGACATGAATGTCATTGTTTCTGAGCCATTTCGTTAAACATGTCATACTGTATTTCATCAATTTATTTGTATAGATTCCTTTTTATTTTAAAAAGTATGTTCGTGTCTTGTTTTTCCAAATAGTATTATTTATTTCTATGATTCTTTTCAGGTATCTATTCACAAAACTGCCCCGAGTGGATAATGGCTGAACAGGGTGCCTACTGTTATTCAATGGTTGTGGTGCCTCTGTATGATACATTAGGAGCCAACGCATGTGCCTTCATCATTAATCAAAGTAATTAGTTTTATCATTCATATTTATATCATCGTGAAAGTACTTACATTAATGTTTTAATCAGTAAGGTATTGATTGACATCAATGTTATTTATTTTATTAATTAGTTCCTGCACGGGAAACAACGTCAGTAAAACGTATTTTACTGAATTGTTTTAAACAAAATGTTCATTTTTCAGCTGAGATGACAATAGTAGTTTGCGAAGATGATAAAAAAGCGAATCTACTTCTGGATCAGTCTCCGAGATGTCTTCGAAAATTGGTTACAATAAAAGAGGTTTCACCGTCCACTCACCAAAGAGCGCGAAGTCGGGGAGTGGAGATAATAAAATTCAGCGACGTGGAAATCCAGGGAGCGCAAAAGGACCATCCGTGTGTAGTAAGTTTGATGGAATTTATAATTCAACAGTAATTAACAAAGTTAAACTACTTTAGCAAGTTTTAATGCGAAATTAAGGGTATGTTTATTCAATATGTAATCAAGAAAATTTAGTATAGGGATATGTTCACAAAAAGCAGTATGGAAAATTTACGACAAGTGTAGCTTGATGACGGAGTCCGATTTATTACTGGTCGGCTATGTATATCACTATATCATTTTAATTTGCAATAAAGTTATATTTATATTCCCAGAACACAGTATGACCGTTAATTTCATTTTATGGCTTTGTCTTAACTATGATGAGCTGTGATACTTTGTGATGAGCTTAAAGTTAAATAACAGCTTATCTTGTGAATAAAAGACGTTAATAGTCACATTTTATTACAAACATCCTAAATTAAGTTCGCTTTCAGCCACCTCATCCAGAGAACCTGTGTACAATCTGCTACACGTCAGGAACAACTGGCATGCCGAAGGGTGTCATGCTCACGCACGAGAATGTGGTCGCATCAATGTGCAGTGTTACTATGCAGCTAGGTGAACATAGACCCACAAAACACGACGTCATGATTTCCTTCCTACCATTGGCTCACATGCTCGAACGCTGTTGTGAGGTAAATTATTATTTTACTTTTTTATTGTCAATAATGATATTTCCTGTTAATTAAATACTGTTTGTGATACGGAATGAGTATAAATTTAAAATAGTTTCCGGTCAATTCTACCGTTTTTTTATAAATCATGATATTTAAAAGTAATTGCAATACGTTATTATTAAATATTATTCACATACATGTATAAACATTACTTTCTGTCTACCTCGTTAGGGATCTAGTACGATGGTATTGTTTTATTGTCGTAGTTATAAACTAAAGTGCATTATGAAAAGTGATTCAAAGTGTTTTTCGGGTACCTAGAGTTTCTGGGATAATATTTACTGGTAAATTCGGTAAAGCTAAAATTATCGATTTTCGTATAAATCATTTTGACAGGCAGGAAAGTCAGAGAATCTTTTTGTTTTAATCTTGGCAACCATCCTAACTAAACAATGGACTTTCGATAGACGATGGATATATGTAACGGGAAAACTGACACAAGAAACGAAAAATCGTTTTGCAGTATAGACCCATATCCATTTATTTTGAATGTTATTGTTATACGTTCCAGAACGCTCTCTACATGGTAGGAGGAGCTGTGGGATTTTATAGTGGTGATATCAGACGGCTAGGCGATGACCTAAGCGCACTCAAGCCCACTATGATGCCAGCTGTACCAAGGTTGCTGAACAGACTGTACGATAAAGCACAAAATGAAATATCAAACTCGAAAATAAAGAAACTTCTTTTCAACATGGCGTTGTCAGCTAAAGAATCTGAGTTAAAAAGGTAAGTGTACAAACATTGAATATATATATTTAAGTGAAACCACATTAAGCTAGCATTGAAATTAGACAAACTTTAAATAAATTTTTCAGATAGGACACATTTCAGTAATTTTGAAGTCATTTTCATTATAATTCACATTTTCTATGTAAAATTTCATTACTTGTTTAAAATACCCAATTGCAAATTTCACAGAGGCATCATTCGAGGAGATTCCATCTGGGACAAGTTGGTGTTCAGGAAAGTTCGCGAAGGCATGGGAGGACGTTTGCGCATCATGGTCGTTGGCTCGGCACCGCTTGCTGGCAACGTGCTGACTTTCGCCCGTTGTGCCCTTGGATGTTTGGTAAGTGACCTAGATAATGTTTACTAAACTGCTTTACCTGCTATACAAATCTTGAAATAGGTCATATAAATAAGCTATCAACAATCGAAAATTTTGGTTTGGGAACCTTTGGAACCATGAGATCTCAACCAAGCCGTTGTTGCTATTACGTCAGAAATATTGTGACAGATTGTTAATAAATACTTGCCATTCATGATGCGGCTACAAACTATTTCCTTAAGAGATGCGTTGAACAATTGTACAAAAATCATTTATATGAGTAAACTTTTTTCTCGTTGTGTACACACGGATTGAATGAATAAAATTAAATATTATCTCCTTTTTTCTAATGTAAGTGAGAATATTTCATTTGGAAAAACGGATCACGAAAAGCGACCAATCTCGTTTTTTTGGGCCAACTACGAGTACTTAAACGTAGAAACCAATTTATTTACTATCAAAACATGAGCGAGTGAAGCTGAAGGTTGAAAAACGTCATTAAAACCGTTAGTCATTTCATGGACTCTAAATAAACATTCAATGTTAATATAGAAGAGGCGAAGGATTTATATGTAGAAAGATAAACTCGTAAAATGTTTGATTTGAAAACGCTTTTGATTGATCGACTCATCGGAAAGATACCACTTATTACATTATAAAAGGATCAATGCGGCTGATAATTTTATTACATCATATTAATTTCGGATTCCGCTAAATTTGCATATTATACAACATAACTACACCTAATATTATATATATCGTTTTCGGGATCTATAATAACCGAATATTAATAAAACATAGAAATTGATTTACTGTCTTTAATTGGTTATTGTTGTCTTGGTACAGGAAATGTCTTATAAATAAAGTTTTACGGGAGTGTCATACTTTTCACCTTTAAGTTTAGGTGCTATCATGATTTAATTTAGGTATCATATCAATAGATAATTAAGTGCTATGATTTTTTTTCACTGTAATGCCTGATTTTTCTTTCAGATAGTAGAGGGCTACGGTCAGACAGAGTGCACGGCGCCAGTGACTCTAACAGTTCAAGGCGACCACGTGCCGGAACATGTCGGGCCTCCCGTCGCTTGTTGCAAAGTGAAGGTACATAATCAACAATACTTTTAAGCTATATTTGATTCATACAATACAAGAGGTTTTACTTATGCATGTCCCAAACAGCAATGCAGAAACCATCAAAGAATTTAAAATATGTGCAATGCTATTGAACATGTGGGATGAATAAATCAAATGTCCTTATATCTTGATTATCATAATTTATTAAACATATTTACAATTTATAGTACTGAAATATTTGCAAATATGTTAAAGAGTAACATCCGGAGTCATACTAGGTTTGCGGAAGACTGTGATGGAAGAAATGAAAAACGGAAGTCAAACTATGAATTTGAAATTAGATGAATTTGAAAATCACGCGTTCGGCCGAGGTTGGCCAGTATCTCACAAATAACGAATAGGTTGAATGATACGATTAACTATGAAAAATGCAAGACGCAACCATCTCGCCACAAACATTTTTAAACCAATGTTTTCTTACGGCAGCTAGTGGACGTGCCCGAAATGGAGTACTACGCGGCACAAGGTCAAGGCGAGGTTTGCGTGCAGGGCGCTAACGTATTCAAAGGCTATTTCAAGGAACCGGAGAAGACTCGAGAGGTGATCGACCAAGATGGCTGGCATCACACCGGTGACGTTGGAAAATGGTTACCGGTAAGTCATATTTTGATACATATAATCTACCTACATAATGTAAAACCTTAATAATGATGCTTTACGATATCAAAACAGGTAATAAATATATAACTTTATGCGATTTAAATTTCGTAGATGTAAAACTCGTTAAGTTAGACTCTTAAGAGACATTTTATTTATTTGTTCGTTTTAATGTTTTCAGAACGGCACTTTGAAGATTATAGACAGAAGAAAACACATTTTTAAACTGTCACAAGGCGAATATATAGTTCCTGAAAAAATTGAAAACATATACATAAGGAGTCAATACGTGGAACAAGTGTTCGTGCACGGCGAATCCCTCAAGGTAAAATTACCAGACTATTGTTTTTGAACAATTTTGAACTAAAATCAATATAGTAACAGATTCCTTTAAAATCAGTTTGTTTCGTCTATTTGTCTTAAAATCTTCCTCTACAATAAATATATTTGAAATTGGTTCAAAGTAATTCATAATGTATTCTGTCATAACACAAGAAATATTCTTACCTATCATTTCCACGATCAAAATACAGTTATTAAATTTTGTTGTTTTTCTGAAGTCGTGCGTAGTGGCAGTAGTGGTGCCTGATGTGGACGTGGTGAAGTGCTGGGCTTTGGAGAACGGTATCAAGGGTACATTCTCCGCACTCTGCGAAAACGAGCACGTTAAGAAAGTGATAATGGACGATATGCTGCAGTGGGGCAAGAGCGCCGGTTTGAAGACTTTCGAACAGGTTAGACTTAAACACCTAGTACACGGTATTAAACGGCGTTTTGAAACAGAGGTTTGAAAAAGTGTAGATGTAGTAGACTGTTGTTTTATGCTAAATTTCACGTCACATTCAAACGCCCTTGGTTTCAAACCGCCGTTTAAAACTGTGTAGCATAGGCATTGAAGCTATGCTACATGGTATTCAACCGTGGTTTGAAACTTATGGTTGAAACACTGTAGATTGTTGTTTTATACCAAATTTCATATGACATCCAAACCTCCTTTGGTTTTAATATGTCGAAACGATTACATGGATGCTTTTTCTTACTTGTTCAAATTGAAGATGATTTAATTGACTGTTATATATATACATTTACATTTTACAGGTAAAAGATATCTATTTACATCCGGACCCCTTCTCAGTACAAAACGGTCTACTCACACCGACAATGAAGGCGAAACGGCCGGAGATCAGAAGTTACTTCAAACCACAAATAGAGGACATGTATAAACAACTCGAATAACAATGCACTTAAAATTATTTTTGCATGTAGTTTTTCTTCAGTAAACACGTTTGTAAGCGATTGTACCTATTTGACGAAGTCGTGATGATTTGGTGTCATCTTATCGTATGCAGTGTGTTTATAAATTTATATACCCCTATTATGTATATCATCAGACTTCACTATCAATTAGCGTCCGTTAGGAAAATATTTTAGCAACAATTTATGAGTGAACAGTAATGCAAGTTCACGATTAACGGATTATTCAAGATACATCAATTAATGTTTATAAATGCTGAAAGCAATAGAAAGTAAGTAACATAACATTGATTCCTAAAGCTTATTTGAATAGACCTTAAGTTATGATAATAAGGAATCTGCTGTATCTGATGGATGATTTTACCCATAGTCCACGAGCAACCATGTTGTGGCGTGTGACGTCATTAGTGTTTAGTAGTTTACTGTACTACGTTCGAACTGAATGCCGTACACCTTAAATAAATAAAATCGCTATTGGACTGACCCTACCCGATTATATGTTTGATCAGGTCTCGTTCATTCCTCTTAAATTTGAATTTTCAGTTTAACACTTTTCGGCAGGTCTGACAATATTTGTTACGAATAAGAACACACGAATATCTCACACGAAGAACTGTTTTGTGATTAGTACTGAGTTATAAAAACAAACTGATTCTTTACTAAGATATCTGTTGTACACTAAGTGAAACCATGTTATGTAAAATGTGAAACAAATAATATTTAGTGTTAAAATACTTAAATACATAATACATATAATCAAATCTCTTTTACAATGGCAATAATGAAAGAAACGCTATTGTTTCTTGTTTAGTCAATTATCTAATGACTTCAAACTTATAAATTTTCACTTTTTATGAAAATCGGTCTTTTTCTACTTGCAATGTTATCATATATTTAGTTTTTTTTTTCATTTGATTCCGAAATTGGCAATAGTGGCGACCTTTTGAGAAATCTATAAGTAGGTTAAAAGGTACTTCTTTTTATTAGGGAAAGTTCTATTTCTAAAAGATATTTGCGACCGCGTGGGTGCTGGACGAGGAGTGGAGGGGGGAGGAATTCGGCATACAATAATGTTACCACTCAAGGCCCTCCGCCCGCGTAGTAGCAGAGACACTGGGATACGCCACCAGTAACGCACCGGTCACAGACCCTTTGCGCTACCGCTCCCTATCGTCCTTCATCAAAATATTAACAATAATAAACTGATTAAAATATAAAATATTTATAAAGTATCAAATATTTGATTAACGCTTGCAAATTATTATCAATTTTTTTTACTAACAGAGTATAAAAAAAATTGAAGAAAAATTCTATAAAACAGCAATGTTTGAATGAAGAAAAAAAATCTTTTTAGGTATGTTCTCGTAGGCTATCGCAAAATTAGTTCAATTATGGTAGATAATATCACTATGCTAAATAGACTTAGATAAAATTGTAAGCAATACCTTATAATGTATTTGATAGTGCTTAGTGTTTCGGACAAAGCTCCTTGCGGACGTGATACTGTATTAATGTGGTACCTATTGTACCTATTTGTATTTAGTAAAATGACAAATAACGATAGGTGATTGTAATTTTAATTATTTTCCGTTACAAGTAATATACATTATTGGATTACTCAGCCGGTCGCCAATGTTCTATCGTTTTCTGTCTCGGGACACTTAATTGGATTAGTCAAATAATTTTGTGGATGAAAATATTTGATGATTCGTGTACTTTGTACCGCGTTCTGTTAAAAACTTTGTACATTTTTAACGCGTACTATAATGATACTGTTTAGCAGCAAGTTAACGCTCTTTTTGTTATTGAAATAAGTTTAGTACCTACAGATTTTTTTTACTTTTTATTGTACGTGAGTTGTAGATTTGTGTTTGTGTCTAGAGGATGAATCTCACTCGTTTGCTCTGTGAGTGATTGGGGTTTTAAGGTAAGCGCATATTGTGAATGGTTTGAAGATGTTTTGCACAAGTCAGGTTGGCCAACTTGTATCTAGTTCCTCCGTCATCTATGATTGACTAAGTAGCCCGAGTGTATATGCGCTTACCTTTGGCATAACAAAGTATGAGTTAACGTAGGCCAATCTGTCGCACCAAGTAGGTAATTTTTTATTATCTTTAAATTAAGATGATCCATGCTTTGAGCGAACATTGCAGTTTCAAGTTGTCTAAACCAAAATTTTGTTGTTATTGGTGCAAGTTGTACTACGATAATTTATTTTTAAATAAAAAATTTGGAAAATTCTCCCTAGAATTTTATTTACTTTTCCTTAATGACTTATTTCAAGACACTTCTGCAGTGGCAAATCGAAGACTGCTAACGCCAAGAAAGAAACTTATATCGAAAACGATTTGAGGTGGGTTGATCGACTGGGTGACTGGCTGATTACCTGGCTGGCTGAGTGGTTGGCTGGCTGTGTGGTTGGCTGGCTGAATGGCTAAATGGCTTAGCGGCCAACTGGCAATTTTTGAGTTCAATCCCATCTTATTTTCGGTATAGATAAATAATTAATACGAATAAATATTGCATGGTAAATACATATTTGACATGGTCAAATATTTATTAATTAATTTTAAAGAATCTATATTTGGACAAATTTACCTTATCAACAGACTCGTTTTAAATGACCATCAGATAAGTTGCAATTCGATACTGAAGGCCTTTCCTATCGTGCGGTCGATCCGTCAGCGTGGTTAACCGCGAGGCTAGTGCTATATTTAACTGTAACTATTGTATAAATAACTATCTCTTGATATCTATCGGTATGAAACATGTATAAATGTAGCTCAACATTGGACATGTTTTTGTATTCATTGAATATACGAGTACCGGACGTATTGGGGGAAGAAAATGTCAATTACAGGACTTTTTTATAACTCATAGGAAGTCAAGTAATAAATATGCGGTCTCAATGTCAAAAGCATTCTGTCCCAGTTAACCTTTTGGGCATATTTTTGTACAACTAGGTACAGTAAATAACAAAAAGAACTGTTTCACAATTTTCAAGTAAAGTTCAAATTGAGCTGGCTTCTCGTAACTTAATTGGCAAGTAGAAAACCTCTCGTTCATTTCACAATCATCAAGTACCTAGGGATTACCAATCACTTAAGTTCTGTAGTATCTTAAAGGTCCGATTACGTGCCAATTAACATACGAGTATTACTTTACATAAGTAGGTAATCTACAAAGATATAAATGTCAACGCGTATTGTGAAGGTCGAATATTTGCTTGTAAATAAAGCATTTATTTATATACAACATTTGTTGAAACCATGACTGAAACATTATTAATAACTAATAAGGTAAAATAGCAATTTTAAATGAAAAAAAATGTTGAACATTTTTGCCTGCTCTTAGCTAAGGAAGTGGATAACATAATATTTATGGACTTTAATGTTCAAGACATCATATATCTGCATGAATTTTTGTTTGAAATAAAGGTTGCAACTAGACTGAACAAAAGTTGCATTGGACATAAAAACCTGCAATATATACTCAAAATATGATCATACCGTTACTTACAAGACAATATTGCCTACGTCTACTGCAGTGGGGTGTTCTTTGCTCGGTCTCCCCTCAGGATATAATCTCAACTTACTTTTGCTTACGCCTCTTACGACAGTTGGGAGATATCGTATCTACTAGTCCCAAACTACAGTAAAAGAGCTATGAGCACCTACACAAATCGTTTTCAGAAAGGATCGTTGAGTATTATAAATAAATCACAATATGGTTTTAAATAAAATAGCGTTTTTTATTCTGTGTTTATTTAGACAAAACGAATGGAAACCGCCAGTACTAATGTAGAAACCACAATCAATTTAAAACATACCAAAAGTTATTTTAATTGAAAGACAATTTATGGCACGACTGAATAGGATATAACGAGTCAATAAATTAAATACACGCCCACCTGCGGCTCATACATACATTATAGCAACTTGTTCAGAAGTGTGAGGGGCTACTGTTATGTGCTAAACGCCTTTATGTACGCTGACATGTACATGATGTATGGTACTTTGACATGTACGCTGACTAATTGCTATATTGAAAGATCGTAGTGAAACACATTAAGTGCTATTGACCACAATTATTATCAGCTGTGCTCGCAGCGTCGCCTGCGTGGAAATCAATATGTTCTCGTTTTTGCAACATTTGTCATTGCTGCTCCACTCCTATTAGTCATAGCGTGATGTTATATAGCCTATTGCCTTCCTCAATAAGTGGACTATTCAATACAAAAATAATTTTTCAATTGGAACCAGTAGTTCCTGAGATTAGCGCGTTCAACCAAACTCTTCAGCTTTATAATATTAGTATAGAAGTATAGATGATGCAATCTAATGGCAGTGAGTAGTTTGCGTACTTAAGTAGCATATTAATATAATAGTAATAGAATATGTTAAATAGATTTCATATGGCAATTGATAATGGAACCACATACTATCAGGTGTCGGCGAGAACTTCTACATACTCGTATATCGTATTTTAAGAGTGGTAATGGAACAAGATAATATACAAAACGGGTGAACAACATGTTTGCCGGTGAAATGCTTTTTTTATTTTAAATATTACTTTTATCGCATAATAAAACTATCTCTATTCCTAGATGTGGTATTACTGGCACATATCTAGTTATGGGTTGCCTCTGATTAATAATGCATAATCAGTTAATCAGTTACAGAAAACATACTTAGGAAAATAACACTTGTGTCAATTGCAGGAGGATTAATATTTATCATAAATAGTAATGCAACGATAAGATCATCCATCCTTGCAATAAGATCTATCAGGAAGTTTTATAAACATACTAGGTATCTATCATAAGACTTACAACGTCTAGAACCACTTTAAATAAACGGCTATTCTATTTATATCTTGCAAATCATATCTATTATTATATACTATATAAGATATTATATATTATATTAGAAACTACTACGTAGAAATTTTTGATATTTATTTCACAGTGATGGATAGATATTTACAATCCATATAACACATAGCTAGAAACAACGAAATGGCAGTGTTATTTGATGACTAGTTCTAATTTCAGCGATCAGCTATCCATCCACAAAAACGCCGCCAGTGCTTTTATGTCTAGACGTTCCCGTAGATTTCAAACATTTCTACAAGTTTAAAATGTCACACTGACTTACCTGAATAAATGGAGGCACATATAGAATAATTTTATTTATTATATCGTCGATCTAAATGAAACAAAGAAAAGATTAGTACATGAATCATTTTGATGGTATATGAACTCGTTACAAGCAGTTTTAATAATATCCAGTTATTATTAGATCATTTTACTCTCATCTCCCCCACGCATCTTCTGTTTGCCCACGCGAAATATATGATTAATGCACTTAGACCCACACATGGAAAATACGTGGAAAGTTGCGAGACCAGCGAATCGGTTATCGACGTCCATATTTATCGTTGCATTCTGGAAAAAGAGCGATTTCCTTTCAGCATTCTTTGACTTCAAAAATTCATAACCAATATGGTCTCCGTCGCACCTATACAACAAATACCCTATAACAAAATATGATAGACTTAATATCGATATGCATATCACTGTCTAAGAGAAATGTGGTACAACTTATCCTGTAATAATGAGTAAGACAGGATATAAAAGTTTTATATGTAGTTTCCCTCTCATACATCAATACCATTTGTATTATTGGGGTATAGATTTTACAAATATATTCTTTACAGGACACATTTTTTAGTAACTTTATATAAATGTACGATGCAATTGCAAACATAGGTAATCGTAGTTTTCTAACAATATGATAAACAAGGCGACCAATACAATAACAGCGCTAGACTAAGGTGACAACGACGATAAAAACAAGTGCCATCTACCGACAAGTAGCGGTTGTATTAATTTCTACTACAATTGTCAATGTTTTTCAATAACAATTCCATTCAGAATTATTATTAGTTTCCAATGTGGTTTTTTCAAATTTAATTTTTTAATCCAAAACTTATCAGGTAGTCTTTATAGAATTTGAATACGTAAATGTGTACATAGATATTTGTTATTTACCTTGTAACTAATAAAAAAATTTAAACTTAGAGCCTCAACAAATTAAACACTTATTTGCAATTAACAGGCTGCTAACAATGAATTAAATAATACTATAAAAATAAATAGTGTTTGCTTGCGATTGCTATCAATGACAATTCTTGTACATCTAACTGTAAATATTTCTACTATTAAAAATGTATTAATTTGTTTTGAATAGTTCTTTACTCAAGTAGTAAACGTATCTACCTATTTTAATTATTACCAATTTATAAACGGTAGATTTCATTTCGATTGTAATTCATATCTCGATTAATAAAGTAAACAATACATGTGATGTGAAAAACAAATGAAAGTTAGATAAATACTATAATAATAATAATAATAAACGTAGTTAATCGATCGTAATAATTTACTGTGATGTTTCTAGAAATGGTTTGTATTTAATGGCGACAGTCAGCGTAGTTAGGTAGTGGGTGCGCGCACATTCATATTCAGAACATAGCGCGTTTTTATTTATACCTTATACCGCTTATCGGCGCATCGTGGTGCGGCGTATAATTCTGTTTAGTTGCTATACGGGCAGTGAGGTAGCTACTCGTATGTATCACTTGGTGCCCTCTGTCGGCGTCGCGGGCCACCGGTTTTGTCTCCAGTGACCTTGGCGCGCCGACTCGCACCGTTCATTGGCCGCGCGAAGCCAAGACGAGTCGCGCTTCTCTACGCTCCCTAAACTATGCCATTTCAAAACATAATATACACGAACGGGAATGTTCCCGCGAGCCGTACTTAACGCGCGTGCAGGTGGCGGTGACGTCGCACGTCACCTATCAAAATGATGTGACCGTGTACATAACCTCACTGTGAATAATATACTTTTTTGTGCAAGCACAATTGGAAAAATGTGGAATCGACAACCGGGGCACGGTGAGTGTACAGACTTGGTGGGATTGACAATATTTTTAGGTTATATTTCTGACTTGAATCAGTTCGCCGGTTGGCCGGTGAAGCGACAGCACGAACACTTGCTCGATTGTCATTTACATTATACACAGCTAACAAAGCAGTGATCTCTGTGCTCAGCTAAAAATAGCCCGCGCTGTAATGGCGGTGGTTAATCAGCGGTTTACTCTTAGTTGTAGCCCCTATTGCCTCGACATGCGATCACGCTGTCATGTTATCAGGGTAATGTCGTCAATATTAAGTAATAAATAAACACGAGAACAAGCGTGTCTGTCACTGGTGGTAAAATGCCTGAAAATGCAAAAGCTTCATAGGTTCAAAAGATTTTAATCACATTATAATTTTACGAAAAGCGCTAAAGGTTTTAATCGAGGAAACTTTAATGCGTATGTTATTAACAAACAAAATTTAATGTAAAACAAAGTGCTTATTACAATTGCCTAATTTGAAAGTAGTAGATAATGTAATGAATGTAAAAAAGTATAAGTATCTATGGAGGCATATCTGATAATTAATATTAACAATTTAGTGAATTCATATCTTTTTTATAAACGAATAATACTAAAAATAAGAGAATATTCCATATTGACAAATTATTTATTCATATAACTTTTACAAACTGTCGATTATTCTAGCTAGGTACATTTATGGCTGACGAAAAATTATTTTAAAATAATACGTTGACGGTCAAATAATATACAGGAAAGCTGAAGAACATATGTATAAATATAAGTATAAATATAATCTATTAATATGAATTTTAATGGGATATAGGCTATGCCAATATGATATGATAAATATGATATTTGAAAAGCAAGCAATGAATACACGTGGAACTAACTATGTCATATTTATTAATATCGAACGCAATTTATCTACGTATCAATTGGATAACAAATCCAAAGTACGTAAAAGGTCTGATTGTTAAAATTAATGAACTCTTATCAGAAATATTTTCATCGATAAAATATGTAAAATTTTCGTACATAATAATAAACGTTACAATGCTAGACTAGATAAAAATGTAGTATAAATTATCACATGATGTTAATTATTACAGATTTTTATTGCTTTGTATCAGCTAACAGGTTGAAGATCGATAATAATTTATCTTGACGTCATACGAATATTTTTTAGAGCTGCCAAAATACATATCGAAGTTCTAGTGGTGATAAAACAATATATTGTGTAAGATATCGTAACAATAACAAATATAATATATATTATTGTAGTTAAAAATGTAATTTGCATTGAATAGAGAATACAGTATACAGTAAAACAGAGGTTCTATGAGGGAGAAATAAGTCATCAAAAAAGGGATGCTATTTAATTAATTCTCCAGGTTATTTATCGTACAGAACGAATCATATCAAACGAAATTATAATGTTACGTACGTTGAGGAAATAGATAAGGAAACATAAATACGAGTATAATAGAAATATTCGGAGATATTAATCATCGTGCATATAAAAGAATTTGTTCGGTGTTTAACTAAAGAATATTTTTACTTATAACTCACTTATAATACGACCATAATATAATTCTGTCCCTTCCAGTTTTATTGCTAATTGTAAAGATAAAGTAATAACCATCTCGTGCCAATTCATTTTGCTCTGCTTGTGCATTAGACTGAAACACGTACCTATGTTGGTTGTAAAGCAATCGATATACATATAATTGACTATTAAATGCAAGTTGTATAGAATAAACTTTGTCGTCATTGGTAGTAATCGATTTGCGGTTGTTCAGTGGGCACATAACGTCAAGAACACTTGCCTTTTTTTCTAAAAAATTTTAAAGATTTAAAATATTCTTCTTCATCCATTGAATGTTACCAATCAGCTCTTTGAACCTTTTCCAGTCCTTAGAAAGTCTGAACCGTTTTAACACCCGTCAACTCTTAAATTTTCAGGAGCCATGATTTATATATTTTAATAATTGTTCTCACTTTAATTCGCGCGGTATTAATATACACGGTATGATTATGGATGCATTTTCAGATATATTAATACATATATATCTGCAGATGCATCCATAATCACAAATGTATGTATGTATGTATGTATGCAAACAAGGTTTTTATTTATCCCGATAATATCTGATTTCATTATTGCTGCTTTCTAAATGCTTGTTGGCATTATATCAAGTATCTCTCTTTTTTCGTATTTTCATTGTTTTTGTTACAAATTTTACGTACTTTTTTGACAGTTCTGCTGCTCTTCATAACCGACGTATGTACTAAATTGTATTGTTATTTAAATGTTTTTCACGTATTCTACCCAGTTAGTGCATAATAAGCTGAAAGTTAATCGTTAAACTTATAAAATAAAACCCAATTAAAACATGCGGCAGTTGAAACATGTGTGACGGACGAATACTTACGAGTATTTGATCTAATCGCATTTCGGATGACTGGAGTGTAGGCTTGTGTTAATTAGTATTCGTTCAAAATATTTTTTTTGTTAAGTTTGTCGCCTTGAAGGTATCAAGTAGTCGGATTAAATTACAGATGTGACAGCTAGTTTCAATCAGATTATTATCGATGGTTTTGGACCGGTTTTATTGATCATTACGGTATTTATCCCTAGTAAAGTAGGAAATAATCAAAATTGTTTGTTTATTAACATCGATTTATACATATATATAACCGATATAAATATCATGGCAAAATTGCAAGCCTAGCTCGATGTGTCTGTTTTGCAAATTTATCAGAATTAAAAATATTCGTGAACTCGGTCATATCTTTTTGAATGATATTGGTGTAAATATTTATTTATTTATTTAAAAATAATCTTCCTTGACTATGCCGTTCAAGGATATATTTTATCAGCTAAGTTAATATTTTATTTTACGGCAACTTCAAGAGTTGATACAAACGTGGATTTGGACTAAACAGGCCATGTAGTAGGTAGGTAATACATAAATAGTTATAAGTATAGCAATCTATCTACTACATATTAACAAAATGTCGTACCTATATATGTACATATATCAAAACCAATATAGAATGAATGTATACAATTATTTACGGTCTGTTTAATTTCTTAACATGTTCAATATTAAATTGAATCTACAAGTTTAACAAAATGTTACATAAAAAAAAATTCTAGGTAATAATTATTCTGCAAACTGATAATAATAATAATAATTTTTTATTTCAATCAATGTGATCATATTAACATATTCATATAAAAATTAAACCAAATTAAACTATTTCATATAAAAATAAAATGTAATAAACTATTTAAATAAGCCTATGACTGTCTAATAATATATAATAATTAACAATAATAATAATAATAATTTAAGAACATACATATTTTCTTCCCTTAGCTCTCAACAGATTTCTATTTGTTTATTTTACATTAATCATCAATTTCAATAATCATCATTGTTTATTTTTCAATTATTTAATTTTAATTATAATTAATTCTGTGAATACGACATTGTAATGAAAATAGAATCACTCTTTTCACTTTACCTACAGATTGTTTAAATCACAGCATGACGCTGTTTTAATATTCACGAAATTATGCTACTGAACTAAAATTAGCGGAAACTATACTAGGAACAATGCGGACGTTTATTTAATATAATTTGGATTTATATTGCCTTTCAGAGAATTAATCACGAATTTCATGGACGACCGTGATACGTGGATCTCAAGAATTAATCGCCGACAACTTAAGTATATTACGGAGCATATTAATTATTTATTAACGTAACATTAAATTAATGATCTATCTGCAAAGTTTTATGGAAGTTTAATTACAGAGATGGTTCCGGCTTTAAAGATTTTAAAATTTCCCAGCGGTTGCTCTCAAGGTTCAGCTGGGCAGCAATGAGCTAAAATAGACCACGTTTCTCCTCGTATCATTTAATGATGCCCTGACCGTCGGCTAAGTGATTACTGTACCCACGATACTCGCTATAATGAGTGCTCGCTCAGGAACACATTCAACAAACAAAGTGTCGGAATGACTGAAAGATTTCGTATGTCTCCAATAAAATGAATTTATTTAGCGTGTTTGCGAGTACGACTGAGACTTCGAGAAAATCGCTTACTATGATACAAATAAATTGATATCAAATTTTTTATCAGATTTTTTTATTTAACTCAGGGATTACCATTATTTCTAGCACCGAGTAGACATAATATGCAATAAATGCTGAACCTGTGTTTTTCAAGTTATTTATGGATAGTCGTAAGTATTTTCACATATTAGCATAGCGTAGCTTAACTTTTACATTAGAGCTTCCCTAAGCGACAGACCGGTATGAATTTCTATCACTCTACACTGACTTGCTATAATCGTAAAGGAAAAGACGGAGCAAATAAACACCGCTGAAAGTTTTCCATAACATGTGTGTGTCATATAAGTCACTCTGTGTCATATAAGTTATGTCAAACCGCACTTTGCTGCCGTAGTAGACTATGGTGTTAAACATTATTCGACGGTGAAAAGTTTTATGATCAGGATGGCTATGCGGAACTCTAAATTACAATGAAATATTCATAGATGGTCTTCGACGTACTGATTATCTCATATGTATTATCGAGTATGTCGAGTCAAAGGTACAACAAAAACATAATCGAATTAATAGGGCATCGAGTATATACGTAATAAGTTATGGTGCTTTCAGAACTGTTTACGTACAGCGATATTTTTTCAAGCGTCATCAATAACCCTACCGCGAAATGAATAATGCAGGTATGCAAAAAAATAATGTAATGCTTTAGTCAGTACACGTGACTCGCGTAAATAGACTCATTCGAGGTATCTACATACATATCTCCGTGCCTCGAATGGCAAACTACTACACTTATACGTAATGTATTCTTAAACGGTTTTACTTTGGATTAGGAAACAGTAGGTACGTGAGAGAATAAATTAATTCAATACAACATTTTCGTACCTCCATTAAATGATAATATAAAGAAATAAATCACATAACGACTACGTATCATAGTTATTACGTCGTAAATTATTGTAATGACCCGTTGTTAAGATTGTTACTGTGCTATGTACATATTTATGTAATAAAATATACTATATATAATATTTTAACATCAGCAAAATGACATTCTTGCTATTATGATTGATCATCAATATTGTTCACACAAAGAAAATATTTGCCTGGCTGTTATGGTATTATGCAACGGTTATTGTAAACATTATGCAGATTTAATATATTTTTTGTCCTAAATAAATATTTTCTCTTTATTTACATACAGTTTTTAAATTAACGAATATCGACATAGGTCTATTGATTATTTATCACAGACTGTTGGACTCCTTATAATATTTTTGTTAATCTTTAAGAGGAATAAAATTTATTTAAATCTCTTGAACACGAACAACTAATAATAAAGTAAAACAAATAATACCGGTTGGTACAGGTTTTAACGATTTGTTGAAAAAGTAAACAAAACCTTAATAATACATGTGTACAGAAATACAATCAGGTCCCCGTCAAATTAAGCCATTGTTTTTGACTTCAAAAGAATAAAACGCCTTGACAATGAGTAAGTAACGAGTTAATCAGTTTTAAGTGAGGTCCGTTCGCAGAAAGAAAAGTTCTTTACAATTTTGTACCTTTTCTTGTAATGACACCAATTTAGCAAACTTATTTACCACCTTTAAATTAATAACTCTATTTGTGCAAAATTTCTCATTACCACAGAACATAATGCTTATAAATAAAAGTATTGTAGATCAAGAAATCTTGAATATTACACTTAAACAAAATATAAATTACCTACGAAGCTTAATACTAGTGATAAATCTGTGAATTTGAATTAAGGTTTACAAAAAGTACCTATATTTAAAAATTTAACAAATTTAAATAGAATTTTGAATGTTTTGTTTGTCGTTTTGTTTTTGAAATCCAACTTTCGAGCCGGGTTTGTGGGTACGATTCTGAGCTAAAAAAAATTGGCTTAATGAATCATCTGGCCTAACCGACCGATCGAAACAACTGGCGCGACAGAGAGCCAGCAGTAGCACACAATACAGGCTAATATGTATAAAAAAATGTTTTTGGGTAAATATTCGCCCACGGTAGCGTGTGAAGGAGCTTTAGAGACAAGGAAAATTAAGCAATTTCAAGCTATTTTTCTTCCCAGAAATATAACTGTCAATTTTGTACTCATTGTTGTAATGATAGCAATTTGACAAGATTACTTACCATACATTTAAGTAAATAACTTTATCGGTGACTGAAATTTCGCAATTGGCCACAAACACTCCATGGGACATAAATATGAGCAGTGTGCACAATGACAAGTGAGCAGTTATTGTGTTATTTCCTTTTAAGGTTCACATTATGTGTGTACTATTAAAGATAAATAATTGGAAGAGAAACAAGTTCAAGCAACTAATTTAATATCGAGAAAGTGAAGGAACCCGTAACCAAAATTTCACAACCTATAAATAAAGAAAGAATAGTAAAAATCTTATTTGCATTTGTGAGTGAAGATAGTAATAACCGAGAAAGAGATAGTCACAATAGTCTAAGACATCTGTAACCGATGTCGTATAGGATTGTAAGAAAAGGACTATTAGTCATATTTACTTCTATTAGTAATAGATACACATACTCGTAGGTGGTACACTATGCTAAGTCCGATTTTTCATAAGCTCCTTGATTTTCATACCTACTCGTGAAAATGAAAACAGATTAAACATTCATTTTCCGTACAAGTTCCTTTAGTGTTTCTAATAAGACTCACGATTACTGTAATTTTCCAATACGAAATCAACGCGCACACAAAAATACGTGGCCTTTTCGTTCCTATTTCGTGGTGCTATTGCTCAATGATCACATTTCGAACACGTCCTTTGAAAGCGCATAAATGCGAATCGATTGCCGTCGCTTTGTTACGGAATTATAATTAACATTCAGTACATACGAATTCGATTTAAATTGCGAACTGAATATACTTGGAAACCTAACTTCTACTCTACCCTCCAGAGGAATATTACATACATATATTTTTTATGCAGATCATTGTTACGTAGATAAGTCGAATGAGAATTTTTTGCTACTTACCAGCAGGCTGGTTATCTGACCGCTCGATATCACTGCAGCGTTTTTGTAACACGTAGAGTAAAATAAAATGTATACATATATTTAACATATATGGTACATTTCGTTGATGTAAAAATGCTCACCGAGGATCGTGTTGGTACGCAACTCCTATACGTCCAGATATGAGATAACACTAAACATTGTCTATGGTTTTTGATATCAATTTGAAATCCATGCCTTTAAAACAGTTGCCCTATTCATATCTTATATTTACCTTACCTGTACTTTCGCAGGCGCCTCACGTTTATTTCCAGTAACTTCATGGACGTAGAAAAAACAATCTAATTACAAACTAAATATTTATTCACAAATGTGTTTATTATTCAATCGTTCATTAGCGTTCCGTTTACAAAGAGTCAATTTAAAAATAAATCTTTAATATATGCTACTAGGCGAATTCACCAGAAGTTTGAAGCATAGGTAGATACCATATAATTAATATATGTTTGTATTTGTATAAATGCAAGCCATACATATAACAATCTCAAAGTATCCGAAATTTTACCAATACAACGATGCTAGCAAACTACTTAGAAACAAACGGGGAGGGATTGAAGCGAACGAAAACGTCTTACCACCAAACTCTGAATATGTTCAGCAACCGATTTCGTTAAAAAGTTAATAAAAAAACCCCATCAAAGTTTTTTTCATACTCAAGCGGAACATAAAACATGATCGGCTATTTAATGACTTGTTTTTTAGTTGCAAAAGATATAATATAGATATCTGATGGACCCCGACGAATTAGCGGGCGTTAAATAGTGACTATATTTCAACAGCGAATACTCGCAACTGGCAAGATGCCAATCAAGAAACGTTCATTTTATCTAGCTATTAATTTTGGGTTTGTGACAGCTTCGCTTCCGATTGGTATATAAATTATATAAATTAAAGCCAACTCTAGCCGTAAAATGCAAGCACTTGCTATTAGTTTCTATCATTATTCTCATTCGAAGCTTGCACAATATCTGTCTTCTATACATCATTTCGATAGCTTGCATAATAAATTAGTTCCGACGTTACTAACTGGTACCTAACGAGAAAATGGAATAAACTTACCATTCTCAATTCCATTCTCAAATTAACGAACATCCAAACAAATATTCTAAATGCGAAAACGGGTTTGTTTGTCCTTCGTTCACGTCAATAACGAAGTGTGATTTTTGGTATGAAGATTGTTAAAGGGCTGGAGTGACAAGGACTATATTCTTTCATGACATATGGCATTCGATATATGACGACAAATATTTTGAGGAAACCACCTTAGAATTCGTTATATTTTTTATTTTCCTGTAAGGTGAGTGAATTGTGACGTGTCTTACCCTTGTCATAGTAAGGGAATACTCGTGTTTAATAGAGAAACAATAAAAAGTGACTGCTGTTTTTGTTGTTTATGGTGATAATGTCGATGTTGTTGATTCTGAAGACGATGCTGACTACACAAATGCAGCTGAAGTGATAATACAGATGATTTGTCGATGAGAACAGATTGAGGAAAATATCCTATGAAATTACACGCAAAGTTGTAATAAACATGTACTTGGAACGTCACACTGTTGTGACTGAATATTTGTTGTAAACAATTGGATATGTTAATTGCTTATTGCTTATGAAGTGTCATTTTGTATTCCTTTTGTTTGTACACCTGGTTAGAGGAGAAAAGTCAAAACTGATATAACACAGTCGTCTTTATTGCAGTGCATCCACGAATGTTATGTCATAAGATTAATTAAATTGATTTTGTTTCTTTGCTGACCCCTAATAGGTTTATTTATACTCAATTTATATTGCAAGACCCACAATAATAAATATATATGTTCCATATATGAACCCTCGCATGATTATAATTTTACATATATTTAATATCAAATATGTAAATTGTACTACTTCGATTAGGCATTAGTTGAAAAAATAATATTGATATTAGGTATGCTATTGATTGTCATTTACAACCATGTAATGCTAATAACAGAAATCTTATGGCAGGTTATCTTATTAGTATGGTATTTCAGTGTAAAATATTCAGATTTGGATTGTTTGAAAAATTGTATTGATATCATAAAATTGCAAACATTCTTTACATTGCAAATGTTTGCAACAAGGTTATCAGTGCAATCAGTATATTTTCCCATTCTATCCAATTTACTAATATTTTGATATTTAGGTTTTTATGTTTTAAGACACTTTCTGGTTTTCAGCTTTTTGACATATTATTTGAGGCGTTATGGCTCATTTCCAAGGTAACATTACAAGTACTGTATTCTCGCTGTAAATCGGTATGCAAATGATGCTAATTTAACTCAAACAGATGTTAGTGAAAGCAAAAAAATACAAATTTGGAATCGTAAAAGAAGTTCGAATAAAAGCTTGTAAAAATTTAGCACCTTTTCAAATAAAATCGATAAGAGAATCGATTACTCTATCAACGTCGGAAAATCGAATACGTAAATTAACACACATTGAGGCATATCCAATACATATTTATCCCTCACAATAAATGTTGTTAGATACAAATTTGTTTGATCTCGGAATAGCTTCACTCTGGAACACGTTTATTTAGATGTACGCGTTTGTTTATCTTCACTTGTTTCTGAAGTTATAGAATCGATTTCAAAGCGAATATTTGATAGTGATAAAATATACATATATCTTAATGATACTCCATCGGCCTTTTCTAAAGTCGCTATGAAAATATTAGGTATATTTATAATAAAATTAACGACAGACAATTTAATGGCAATAGAAACATGTGAATGGCTTATTTTAAGTATTATGATACAGAACAACATTTAGAAGACACTATTTAATGCAACATAATAAATCATTTTTAAACAGCATTTTAAGTTCATTGGAACGTCCTAGCGCAAGTTTATAATTTTATGCTAAAATACTTATACGTAAGTATGTACATTTACTATTTTAAAGAATTACTTGTATATATTTAAATCAACATATCTAGTCACCTCTAAAACACTTTGTGGGCATCTGACAATACCCATACAAAATAGACATACGAGCACTTACAGTATTCAAAGATCTGACATCAGCAAATTTAATATTTTCCATGTATACAAACAAAACCTAATGCACTTATGCTAATGCTGTTGGGATGGCTTTTAGTTTTAGAGACTATAAATGCATAGAGTCAGTAGTGTTTTCACAAAGGCATTGCAAACCTCGATTGCGCCAGTTAAACATAAGTACTGGTTTATTAATTTAAAAAGTTTAATATAGGTACTGTCGTCTCTATGATTCACGTATTTTTAAAAAATATCAAATTTCTTTGTATTCAGTAAGCATTTTGTAGATAAGATACTTCGATAAAATTAGTCTGTTCTGTTCTGAAGAGAAGCAGTTACACAAAGGTGTTCCAATTTAGTCCTTGTTATAGGTATTTTTAGCAGCAACAGTCACCACTCCTACTGCTAATAAAAAATCTCACGCAGTAATGACAAGGAAAGACAATATTGCATATTTCCGAGAAAATTATTTTCATTAATTGTATAACACTTAATTAACAATATTATTATTAAATCTTGATAAGTTGGAACTAATTTTAGTAAGTGTTTTTGAAACTCGACGGAATTAAATTAAATCTTTAATAACAGACATTATTATATGTTTTAAATTCAAATAGCTTTATCTGTGCGACCGCTAGTGGGTACGTTGATAACACGTTTAAAAATAGAACGTCTTATGGAGACCAGTTCTGTTCGAATTGTACAGTTCATGTTTAATGCAGTCTGTTTATAAATAAACTTGGAACAATAAAATCGTTCTTTAAATAGGCGCTGACATACACTTGCAGCAATCTATGTATAGTAACTTGGATATGTAATGACGTCATTCCTACCTATGGCTTTGTGAGGTAACGTGACTCAGTTTAAAGTTTTATAAAGTTGTTTACAAAGTAAAGAAATAATAGTAGAAAATAGTAAACGGTTTTAGTTAATTGCATCGTAACGTTTGTTTATAAACAAAAGTTCACTACGATGGGTTACTTTACTTTTTACAAAGTAAACATTTCATTTGGAGTTTATCTCTTGAGAATGTATTTAATTTATTGATAAATCATGTAATAATTTAAAATTACTTGAGTAAATCACATCAACTCTGGCACAGAGCTATTGTTAAGCTAGGTATATAAATATACGGGGAGAACAATAATACATGTCGGTCTATAATATTAATAACTGTAGCGATAATGCAACGGATGTGTAAATACCGCTGTGCTATTTTCAGAATGCTATATTTGGAATGTATGGTGTAAATACGAGACACATGGTGACATTCCAGCTATTGTCGTGACTATTTGTAACATTGTTGCTTAATTGAGCACCACTTAGGTACATACATATGTAAGTTTCAAAAATGGTTTTCCATTTTAAAATGTTACAGTACCAAAATTGATTGACAAGGCCGTGGTGACCAGATGGTAAAGTTCTTCAAATATCGCATAGAATCGTGAACTCAAGGTGAATCTTCTTATGTATTTTATATTCCTATCATTATTATGGTCAGATTATACAATAAGCAATGCGATTTACAGTTTCCAATAAATGCTTTAAAAAAAATTGCACATGGCTGAGAAGATTTTTAGTACAGCAGAGATTCATCTTAGTAATGCACCTGACGAAATAATTCTATCAAAAATTAAATCATATTGTTTATAATTTCAGCCAACAATATTCACATTGCATAAAGCAGTGATAGCTTAATGGTTTAGACTTTAACTTTTCAGTCCCGGTCTAGGGTTTAAATCATGACTATCGTCTGACTTTAAAAGATTATGTGTGTATTTAAAAAGAAAAATCACTTGATTTATCGGTGAACAAATATCTGGTCAATCGTGAATAACTCTCCTTAACGTTCTTTCTTTGACGTATTACATCCCATTAGCTTGCATACTAGGCTAGGGGGGGGGAACTATGACTCTAATTATTGTTATTCTGACTGGCCTCTGTCCAACAGTGCAGTTTGATTACAAACTGAAAGCTACTAAAACGGTCAGCATCCACTATTCCATCACATATTTCTTACTAATTTTGCAATTGTATATTTTCGTAATATTTTCACACAATAACAAATGGTAAATATTTATTTAATTAAAAATTCTTTTAATTAAAATTCGTGTCTATTATTGTAATTTAATTAGACGTTAATTTATCTAATCAGCATTTGCCGGAAATCCATTTCATTTTCATCCGTGAGTAATTGTCCTAATCGCGAAAGCAAAAATAATAATAATATATTAGAACAAACACAAATAGCCACCCGATTCCATATTAGACAGCTTGTGATATGGAATGGTAACCAAACAGCTGATAAACAAAGTTCCCTCATACAAGTATTGCAAGATAGCTCTAGATGTGTGTTTGAGACATTTTTACATACAAATTTAGGTCACTATTATAACGCTAGAACACAGGAAGCTACACTACGTAACAATATCTGTTTTTTCCGTCTTCATATCTACTGACTGTGTTGTGTAAATGTTGAAATTTGATTAGTAAATATGCTAAGTAGTATTAACAACATCTTTATGAACAGTATAAAAACTACTTAAATAGCGTCTATGTACATATATATCATTTAATATCATAGTTGAACTTCGAATAGTTTACGCGGATGTAGGAATTGCGACTGCTAAAGAAAATATTGATACACACACTTAAAAAAATCGAATATAAATAGTTTGTGAAATGCATACTTAATCACCAATTTATTCCTAAAAAACAAAAGCATCAATATTAAATAATTCTGTAAATATGTGATACGAATATATATTTAAAGATTGATATAATTTATCTAAGGCTAATTAATAAAATGCATATCACGTTTTCTATAGACTTATTTAGGATAGACTTATTTAAATGTTAATTCAACTCTTTACAATCATGGGAAACATTACGTGACGGGTACAAGCTACGTCGATATTGTCGTAGTTGAGTGAGGAAATACCAACGTGTAAGTACCTATGTTAAAAGAATAATTATCATATATATGTACTTATAAGTACGCTTGTTGACGACTTACTTTTCCAATGCTGTGCAGTAAATGTATGTTTTTGTAATCGAGACATGAAGCTAAAGTGCGATCATAAATGCGGTGAAAGAAGGGTATTTACAGATCTCAATGAACGTATATGGAAAATTAAATCTTAATATATTTTCAAAAGTCTTGCGTTTACCTCCTTGTCGTCTAAAAGCGAAATAAGCAATAAAAAAATGTTAAATCGTTAAAAACATACTCGACAGCAACTCCTATCATTGCAGAGTTTTAAGACATATTGACGTCATCTTTTGAAATTGTGGGGTGTTTGGCGTTTCCTGCTCAAAGTTTTCCAATTTTATTTTCGGCCAGCGTCAGTCATAACTTTCAAACAGTTTCAAATTGTATGATATATAATGTCATGATTTCTGATCTTGTCTGGAACATGTTTAGTAGTTAAATTTTATTGTGGCTACATAGCGTTTTTTGCACGTTACATTTTATTTAAATGTCATAAAATGTAACATGCAAAAAACGCTAATTCTCATCATCGTCATTATTGACGTTATTATTATACCTCTGACACGTGTCTTTTCTCAGAACGAGAAGGTTAACCCCACACTAGCCTACTGTAGGTGGTCATAGGCTTCACATGAATTAACGGAATATTGCGAAGTACTGTAAACTCTATACATTTTGTACGATATACCTACTATTAAAATTGATAGGTAAAATGGATGTAGCCAAAGTCCCTATACTGACATAAAAAGAAAGGATAAACTAAGCAGCATCTTTGGTACTTTAACAAACGTTGTGTATTTGGCAATCCATCAACAGACGGAAGCACTTTCGAAACCATAGCACTGTACATACAATTACAACTCATACAGAAGCTAATGGGGTCCGGCGTTTCGTGACATGTTTGTGATAAGTTATTTTGTCGAAGCTATAAATGTGTCCACGGAACATCCCACAGCGTGCTGCGTACCAGCAACCTCCACTGAGATGACGGCAATATTCGTTCAAGATTTAATGGGCGTGTTGATAAATGCTTCTCTCCTTGCTTTTGCATTAAATTTTGAATGTTCCCACTCTAAACAACTTTCTGTTTATTCGAAATTTTACGACCATTCGATTAAATTTGCCGCGATAGTGTTTATGTTTGGACTAAAAGTTGCAATTTTATTGGGCCATAATTAAAACGCGACGATAAGCCATAAAAAGTTGGGATCGTTTATTATTGCCAATTACTTTGAGGATAAATGAAAGTATCGAACCACTTTGTAACTATTTCATATCCGGCTAAATTGTTAGTAAAGGTTCTATCCTTAAAGCTTTGTTTTAAGACAAATTTCAGCATTTTTAGAAAATTTGCGAGTAGACAATGACTTTATATACTACCATCTACGAGTATTTGTTGTTGATAAATTGTTAATTTATTGATGTCGTTGTTATTTGTTTTTCGATCGCATTCTGAGGACTAGCCAAATTGATGGTATGTACCAATCGATCAACGTCGTTCGAATTGAATGACCTTCCTCAGTTACTAATATGTATAACACGTTAAAGTAATTTTTTGCGAGTTTTATTAATAATTTTTTTTATTAATATATTTTGATAATAATTAATTTAATTATCTTATACCTCGTTTGATAAAAGGTATGTTTTTATGTTCCATGGTCTATGCACAAGTATGTGAAGTATCTGATGTTAAGTTAACAAAATTTCAAAAGCCGCGAGTACCTACCTATTTCCCTTCGCTACGCAAAAGGTAAGTACTCACTAGATTACGTATTCTAGAGACAAGAATAAAAGAAAATTATAAAAAATATAAAAAAACAATAAGACTTATATAAATAAAAACAATGACACTTATACGATTTTTACTTTAAGTGACCTTTTTGTGAAATGTTATTGTACTCGTTCGCTCATTTTTAAAGAAACCGCCACCATATTCTTTTGGAAACAATTTTAATTCATCTCGGGCGGTATCCTGCCAGTGTATTCATGTTAAAAATGCTATCAGAATACATTAACGAGGCTATTTAACTTAACAGCTTTAACATAAGTACTTCGTTTTTTATTGGTTATTACTCAACTCTGAAAGGTATTACGTAACGTGAATTAATTCATGATACCTTGTACCTACAGTACCTATAGAAACGACGAAAACAAAAGATGTCATATTCCCCCCTAGATGAATAAGTGTCTAGGTACATAGGTTGACGATAGTTATAGTTAGTGACCTTGTGTCTTAAGAACTATAAATGAAATAAGTGGATAACGATAATATCTTTGAAATTGAATAAATGGATATGGTTATATAACGACAATTGATCATATTTAATTAAGTGACGTGCGTTAAGTTTTCCTGCTTCCGTAAACTCCTGATAATAAACTAAGTCTAATACACACGGGGACCTGATTTACGAGTACATCGTGCAAGCCGAAACACAAGTTGTAATAGTTGGTTCACTGTAGCTATAGTTGTGGCGGTAGTACTTCCCCTTGACCCGTATGTGCTATCACTTCCCGCGTATTTACTGATTTTGCAATTAGATATGGAATTTTCTGCAAACTCCACGTACGTATTTATGATGTCAATAGCTTTGGCATTACTTCAAATTTGCTGCCCCAACAGATTTATCATTATTCATGGCAAGATCCTTGAATGCCTGGAATGATTCCCGTAGCTGTTGTTTAGTAAGATTTTTGGCACTGTGACAGCGTTACCTATAGTTAAGTATATTGCACAACTCCAAAATTCTTCTCATTAATTTTTTCAACATGTACATACATAAACATGTACAACGAACAGTGTATATAAATATTGTCTTGTGTAATATAAATTTTGTGGGTAGTTTCTTATACGACTATTAGTACCTACGTTTTTTAGATTCTATTATTTAATAAAAGAAGAAATGTATTGTACTGTATTTTCTTTGTATTGGACGAAACGCTTGTTACGATTAATCGAATATATGAATGTTTTTAATAAAGAAATGTGGGTTATCACTGATGACGGAAGCTTCTGTTTGACGGCCAGTTACAAGCGGATCGTGATAAGGTTTTAGAAAACACGATCTCGGAAAAATTCTGTCATGGTTGAGATTAGTTACTTTATAAATGGATGATAAGAATCCAAATTGAAGATACATGACATGTATTTTTCATATTTGGATAAAACATTGTTTGAAATTTTATCTATCCTACATATAAATAAAATGTAAGTACATCCGTATGTCTATTAATGCAAAATTTTATAGTTATTTACATGATACCGAGAAGAACAAGCTTTTTAAATTTTTGTCTGTGTATGGATCCATCAATCTATTTGTTCGGGTTAATCTTTGCTACAAACCCTAGGAAAACCTTCAAAACTCGATTTACTACTATTTCGAAATTATTTGTATAAGCTTAAGTATAACATAGGGTAGTTTTTATTCCGATATTGGATCGGATGGGATCGGAATCTACGCGAGTGACACCGCGGGCTACAGCTAGTTTGAAATAAGGAAATTAATACAAAATACTGTCTATTCTCAGAAGCATATTATGTATAGTATGCAAGGTTCTTTACCTTATCACGAGCGGGGTACGTTCTGCCAGAATAACCGGTTCGGCCAAAGCCCGAAATCTCGTCCGATGCGGCCTAGTCACGCCCTCGGGCGCGTGTGAACACCGCTTTACCTGCCTCCTACGTAAGGGTTACGTAATTTAAAGAATGTGAGTTATTAATGCAGATAGAGCGGTGATAGCTTAGTGGTATGAAATTGAGCTTCTCATACCGTTAGTTGGGTTCAAATCCCGGCTCGCATCTCATTGTCAAACTTTACAAAATTATGTGCGTTTTATAAATTGACAATTTGAACACCACTTGCTATATGCGTGAAGGGAAACGTCGTTAGGAAACCTGTACTCCTTAGAGATGATATAAAGTATGAAATATTTTCTAAGGTGTGTGAAATCTGCTTATTCCTTCCTGCTCTCTTATTAAAAAATATAATTTTATTGTTATATAATCACATACATGGGTAAATGAAACCGGACACTCAGCTTCTACTACCTTCAAATGCGAATAACCAGTGCACGATCGATATAATCAAGTCGTGACATATGTAGAAAACAATAAACAATCCGATAGTATTGACAGTTCATAAAAATGCAATGCGATAAAGATCAGTCGATGCCGGCCGCTGTCGACTTGATTAGAACTGATAGATACAGTAGAAGGGGAAAGACCTCGCACTCACTAAGCACGCTCTCCGTATACATTACCGATTTTAATATCTATGTCGCAAGACACTTGCCGCATTCAATGTAACACTAACACTAGATAATACTTTCATGAACGCGCACTGACAGGTAATTTTACTTGCAGCAGAAAATTTGAGTTCCCGAATAATTACAATTTTCCTTTACAACAATCCACTGATAACGCGCCGCCACAGAATGGACCCTAGACTAAATGGAATTCCTACCCTGGAATTCCCTAAACATATTACATAGTCGTTGTTATAAAAATATAAAATTAGTTATGTTGTTAAATTGAGTAATTAGTTATTTTGAGAAGAGAAACCTCGAGAATCAATTAAAAGGAATTACCTTAAATATATTTTTGTTAACAGTCATACATTTGTCTTCATTTTCATTTTAAAGAATAAGTAGCTTCCAAGCTGTGTGATTTTCTTTTTTATCCAAAGTACCTATCTTAGCGTGTGTGGAACCCACGCCGAACTGGTGAGTCCTTATCCTTAACAATGTTATAAATATTCGAAGATACAAAAGTGATCTTGCTCTCTGTATTTTCACTTAGAAATTATGCTAAACTTTAGTAACTCTGTCAGAACCGGCATAATATTAATTATTTGTACGTAAGTAATTATAATAAATCAAATTTTTTGTCTGACTCTGGGTTCCTTTCTAAGACAGGTAATACAGGTAATCATTCTAAGCCAGTTACGAACGCGGATTGCTATTAAGAAAGGAAGAATCCGTCACTTCGAGTAAAATGCTTATAAATATATTCCTTATTTGGTCAGATTCGGAAAAAGATTTTAACTGTGAGTGACTTTCACAATGTGTTACTGTGACTAATAGGGACGTTGCAGGCACACCTCCGGAAATTGCGAGCATTTTTACACATTACACATGCTTAAGGGCGATGAGTAAGCTATAATTTTTAAATTAATATTAACCTCGATAGCTACAAGACATTCATTGTGGAACGGTGGTGTTAAGATTTGTGAAGAATTTATCTGTTCGTGCTTGAAAACTTTAAAGTGCGCCTACAGAGCTAGTCCACATTGCTTACCAGTGCTTACAGTGCCCTACTTGCTATTGTAATATGTATGTTTATATAATTATTATTTAATTTAGAAGTTCGTTAGTAATTACTTAACTTAGAGGTTAAAAGTGTATCTTTATAATAAAGTGTACTTTTGCTGTACGACGTTTAGAATTGCAATGACTGGTCCAGTGGTCGAGTGGTCTAACCCTTATATATTAATTTAGCACTCACTGATATCATGGCCAATAACAAAATGCGTATGAATGCCAAATAAACAGATATAAGAATAAGGATATATTAAGGTGATTAAAAATGGTTTAGAGGCAAAATTGAAATATCTCTCATCGATTCGTCGAATATTGTGATATCCGTATATATGTATATTTACCTGTTATATACATACAATATCGGTTATGTTAGTTGACATTTGTATTAAGGAAAACAAAATAAACAATTTACAATTTTACTCAATTAAGTACAGTAGGTTATTTACTTTCAAGTAAACGTTTACAATCTTTGTTGGAAGCGTTCAGGATGGGTAAAAAAATTATTATCAACGAGTCCATCTATCCCATATCTTTTTCTAGGTCACATTAGAGTAGACGCATGGCGTTACTTCATTCCATAAAGAACCATTCTAGCCCAACTGTGGACCAGTAACTTATAATCAACTAAAGTCTACGTAAGTGTCATCTTATTATATATAAATCAGGGCGACATGGTCTGTGGAAAATTTAGCGTATGCCTTGATATGAATGAAAAATAAAAGATTATTTAAAGTCTAGGTACAATACGATAAATTTATGCACTTTAATTAATGCGTTCGTTCTGGTTGTATCAATATTGTGCCAATGATTGCAAACACGCTGTGCCCTTATCTGCTAGAGCTAAAAATACACCGCGGAAAGATTGGGGAACGCACACAGCTTAGCATTAACGTTCGTAGATAATGGACCCACATACTGTCCTTTGCTACCTCTCATTATCTTATTGCATTCTACTACTTTCGTGTACCATACACACAATATATACTGCATATATAAAGTAATTGTAATTGTAATGTATGTATTATGTATTAACTAATTTTTGTAACCATTGTCCTTTATTTCTCATTCAAATGTATCTATTTTTCTTCATTATAGAAAAAATAACACAATTGGACTTTGAATACCGATGTATATAGATAGTTGTACAGTGCCATCTGTGGAATCATGTAGAACTACGGTTAATGTAATTCTACTACTCGACACTAGATGGCTATGTGCAAAACACCGGCTGGTATTTTCTATATTCTATAGATACGTTTAAAATTGTTATATTGTTATAACCTTTTCTTTTATATCTTAATGAATGCTATTAATATATTCATATGACTGACAATGTAATAGGCTTTTATTATTATTATTTCTGTTGGCATTCCATTTCATTACCTAACAAATCTACACTTTATTATGTGTGTGTGTGTGTATGTTATTAATTTTTTTATTTCTAATTGAGCGGAAATATTGCATATTAAATATAAGTAGGTAATTACAGTCGATTAGATTAAATCATGAACTTTAAATATACAGTATTACGTCTGGTGTTATCATCTAATGATTTAAAACAGACAAATGTATGGCGACAGTAAAAAAAGTGATAATTTCAGCAGCGTGCAATAATATCAATAAAAGCTTCAGTTACATTTTATAGCATGGCACTACCTGACAGACGAAATTTGTAAAACTTGGCTTTATGTAATTAGTATCATATATGTATATTCACCTTCATAATGCTTAGGCACAAGTTGTTACATACATATTATGACATTACATACAGACACTTATATTTTATTATATGTACATCTTAGAACAGATTACATGTAATTATGTAAGGTGTATAGGTAAATAATTTTTAGTTCGTAATTTTACTCATTTATTTTTCTGCTTACCATGTTAGGGATTACTGGCGTGACGGTATAATAACGATAATAATTTTTGCGTTCTTGCAAATATATTCAATTACATAACATGTCACATTAAAACATAAAGAGTTACAAATTATTCCTTATGGCATATCTAAGCGTCTATTCATTTATATCGTGTAATTCATACAAGCTTTAGTAAGCGTACGATGCAAAAGTTACCATAATATACTGGCCCTTAGAACAGTGTCCTCGTGAGCCAACGTATTGATATTAGTACGTTGCGGGGCGACACTGCGTGTGCAGATGGAGTGCCATGATAAATGGGTGTACGCTACAGGTTAAAAGAGCTCGCGATAATTATATTTATTAAAAATACTGCCGAAATGCATATTCCCTTAGGTTTAAATATTTTTACTCTCTTGTCCACGTTGTCTAAATGATTTATCACAGATAATAAAACATATGCTGTAGTAAAACATAACATGACAAAAAATTACAGTATGGGATCTATGAAGGTATTAACTTACCTGATTTCAGTGAGGGTAAGTCACGAGTGGTTGTCGTAGAACAAAGCTGACGGAGAGGAGAGCTTTATTGTCCGTTCGACTACGGCTTAAGGGACAGAATACTCAGTTCTGATGTCGATACATAGCGTTTGAACTACATTTAGATTCAACGTAAATAAGGTACTTTTTGTTATCTCTGATCGTACCGTAATGATCGAAGCCTACGTGAACAGATTCCGTAGTAAGTTGTTATGTAACGTTTTTATACGTAGTAAGTTAAAAGCGGACGCGTTTAAGTCACTGTGTAATTTCCTAAATAAAAAATAACAACATAAACTTAATATGTTGTTGTTGGACCCTTTTTATTGGTCCAATGTTGGAAAAATATGTAAATTATTTAAATTAATATTAACTTAAAAGACTTTTATAACGGTGGGTAACAATTGTAGTAATAATGACGAGTTTATAAATTTTTGTCTCAAAATGCTTTAGGCTTTTCAGTTTTTCGTTATGTATCGGAATATCATAGACGTCATTCTGAAGTTTGCGGCAAAAGTTCTCAGCAATGCTTTCCAAAATTCTACTATTGTTCGTATGGGTAATTGTAATGTTGGCTTATGTATAATATGTTGGCCAATCACCGACTGCTCTGACGAGATGATTTATTACCAGCAATACTTCAAGTTGAGTTATGCCACTGGTTGCCCGGTTATAGAAAATTTTCTTAAGCGCTTCCATGCTCCGAAGAATAAAAGAAATAGTCAGTCAGCTCTGGGTCTCAATTTGGCATAATCACCCTTAAATAATGGAATTCTCAAAATATTTGCAGTTTAAAATTGATTCTCTAATTCAAAAATGTAACATAAACACAAAACGCTAAGGCATTTAACAAGAATGCTGAATAAAATTATAATGAACTTAGATAATATCTGTTGAAGATTTTAAATACAATGATTGCTATTTGTGTATTTCATCAAATACATTTTCACTTGCTTTCGTTGCATGAGTAAAAGGGGCTTTATCGCTTATCGTTCGTCACCGACACCGCATCTCGAGTGGTTAAAACTAGTAAATATGACTTCTGTGCCCGCCGCCGCCCGCTCAATATAAAGTTATTGTCCACTCGGCTCCGCTATGTGCGCTCGTCTCCTTTGATTCCCCTGTACATTTACAATTTCACAATTTACCTTGCACTATTTGTTGGTGTTTTACAATTTCCACCCGCACCCGAGCATCAAGTGATTGCGATCTGACAACAATCTACGGCATAAGTGATATTGAATTGTGTGCATTGTTACATTACACTGTTGCTCTGAATACTGTGTGATATTGACATTAATGAATGTGTGACAACTTGTGTGACTGTTAGTGCTATATTTTTATAAAGGATTCCCTTGACTTAGTTTTGGTAAGCATTATCTAGATCACCTTTTTATGTGTTATCGGTCAATTTGCTCTAATTTATAAAGTTCAAATGTTTGCATTTTCTACTCAATGGGGAATAATCTAAATAACTTTCTTTGGAGGTTTGACTAATAAATCTCTGTTACTCTATAGAACTATAGTTAAGGATATAGGTATATATCTGTTCAGTGGTAACAATTATTATGAGTATTGACGTCAAATCGATCTACAGTTTTATTATTGTTGGATAAAATACTTTGACAATCTATGGAGTTTATAGCAGTAGATGGCCTGCTTTTGCGTCTTTACTACTTCTGTAACAAAATGTCAAGAACACAATTGTAACTTAATACAAATAATTGCCACTATTACTGTGTTATAAAATGGTCATTAAAAACTTATTGAAAATGCGAAGAACAAATAGTTATGTCTAATTGGTTACCTATATAACACACAATATTTATGTATTTATTATTTTGTGGCATTCGAAGCATGACAAACTTTGTGAGTAGATCAATATCTTATCTAGATTTAGAGATAATTCTGAAATATAATCGTAACCTATATCTACTATATACTTACTTCATATGTTGGGGTATTTCTTTTATTTCGTAATCAATATCAAAGACCATTTTCATGTTTAATTCACATAAAACTTTAGCGGCTTGATCACGATGAGCTTGACGATATTTAGAGCTCAAAAGAGTAATGTATTAAAATCATATTAAATTCCTTACAATGTTAAATAACTTTACCATGTCATGCTTTGTAATAACAGTTTAAGCTCCTATGACTACTGTTTTTACTTGTGAATAATCGGATTGTTCTGTATAAAATTATTTGACAAGTTCATACACATACCGTGACGGATTGGTTTGACCCTAAATATGGATGAATGACAAAATTAACACATCGCGAGTCGGAGATTTTCCTTTAAGCACTGCAACAAACACCAAATATCGTTAGTTAAACAAAGGTAATTAATAAATATTATACGTAACATTATAATTTCCACAGCGTCCCCGTTCAAATCATTGTCCGCTTTGTGATAAGAAATTAAAGTCTATTATTACATAAATTATCAGAATAAAATTGGTTCATGGAAATTTTGTGTGTTCTAGATTTTTTTGCATATGGTCTTAATGATACGAATGAAATGTTAATGACTAAATAGATTTGAATACTTCTTTATGAGCTCGAAGGCTAAACTTAAAGGCCAAAACTCTTACATTAAGTTCAATGACCGCTATCAAAGTGATTGATTATACTGTGAAGTTCTTTAAACTATAATCTATATCTATATCACCTTAATCAGCATCGTCGATTTGATTTATTTAGTCCTATATTATATCCTCCTTTATTCGTGTATTTTAAATCGCAATGGAATTATTTTGTTGTAATTATAAAAGGCCTTTTTAAAACATATATAAGTATATACTCCGATCTTAAAAGCTGTACCAGTACCAATCTATTTTTTGTGTTTATTAAAGAAAATTTTAACACTTCATTTACTTTTCCAACTCATTTTCTTTCTTAGGTATCAGTATCACCTGAAGATCAATATTAAATCACGACTCCCGTTAATATGTACAGAGATCATTCGTGTGTTGACTTTACATAAATAATATATATTACCTATTTTATAGCAACATACCTATTTTGGTTTAGAAATTATGTTGTAGACAAAATTTCTAATTTTACAATCCTTTCTTACGGTTACAAGAGCATATTACGTAAGTACATGTTTTCATGGGTCAAGAACGTTTTTTTTTATTTCTTATGTATAGCTTATTTTCATAATCGATATAACATGCTATTATCCAGTATTCGTAAATAATAAATTCAATTTTATTCATTTATTGATATGAGTAGTATTATAACAACACGAGTATTGGTTTGATATAGTGTCTTGCACTTACATTATAATTATCATTTATTATTCAGTTACGAGCATTAGACACCGGTAATCATTATTCATTAGCGAAGGTAATTTGTTTTGAATAAGGACGTTCTTATTTAATATTCATTCACTACACTCGCGGTGAAATCCTCACGAATTAATTCTGTAATCTAATATATTAAACCCTATTTTATTAGTAAATCATAGTAATTTAGATGTCGTTTTTCAAATGTAATAAGTAGGTATGCTTAATAGAGGTTTTTGTTTATTCAACTCCAAGAACGATAATTTTATAGATAGGTACTATGACCATAATGTTGGTACCATTGATATTACTGCTGTCAGTTCTATCCGAAAGTCGATACTAATGTGAAGTTGCTATTTAAAGCTTGTACCTATTAAGCAATAATTAACAATACAGGTTGTTAGATAAACTAGGATAAATTAGGATTTTTACACTTAAAAACTCTTCAAGCATTAACGACTTTAATTCCAACATTTAGCTTAAAAGTATCATGCTTCTTTTTTAGCATATAATTAATCAATTATCAGGTAGCCCTTCAGCACCGCGAGAATGTACTGCAGGATTTTCTTATAATAAATCTCAGCAACAAGCCACTAAAGAACGACAATTTGATTACTTGGCAGACCAATATTTAATTTCTGTAGTCAATTGAAATGAATAGGACATTATTGTGTGAAATGCACGCAATACAATGTAGGCGCGGTATATATGTACTTGCATCTCACGCGGTTTCAATTACAGTCCATCCGCTAAACGATTGGTGAGTTACACCGATTTTTCACGTTAAAATAATAATAATGACAGTGATAGCTTAGTGGTTTGAAATTCAGCTTTCTACTCGGGAGGTCTGGGTTCGATCCTGGCACGCACCTCTGATTTATTACGTGCG